>JASAND010032024.1:0-24756 GCA_030248195.1 Trissonchulus latispiculum | reverse complement strand
TGTACTTCGTTCAGTTACGTATTGCTGGAGTAAAAAAAATGCTCCGATGGAGCATGACAAATGCAATATGGGTGACATTGAGTTTTAAGCGGGCATAGGACTAAGTTTTAAAACGTTAACATGGGAGGGACAGGTTGTAAATGACAAGAGGACTAGGTTTAAAGCACACTAATATGGACAAGCGTCGCTGACCAACCCATATTCGCGGAAACTGCCCAGACTCACTGATGCTGGCGGAAGTTCTTCCGTAACAGTTTATCAATTCGTGAGCATAACTCTGCGTCTACAACAACTGATGATGATCATCATCACATTGTGATGTCCAATGCACCAAACAACAACGACGTATATATATATATATATTGAGCTAAGAATTTCTAAGTTGAGCTATTATGAAACAGACTTCATTGTACAAAGCGCAAAATTAGTAAAAACACTTAGGAATAAACAATATAGTAACCGAAAACTTAAAAAGTTTTTCCTAAAAACAGTAGAAAAACTTTCCAAAACAAGACAATTCAGTTTCACCCCTTTAGACGGATGGTTACAGCTTACAAGTCAAATTGGATAGAAATATATATACGTTTAGCACTATCTATGCCTGTTTAACTTCACCTCTTGAGGAAACATTTGTAAAAAAACTGTGTTCCACACTGAACCACTCACGAGCCGCACAGTGTGTGGATATGGTCTGGTTACGGTCGCATGCACTACTTATATAGATTGTATGTATATACGTTTTTCTGTTTATACATGTGTATCCGTACACTTATCATTTGCAATGTGCAATTAAATTGCTTTGACAGCGTATTGTTGTATTGCTGCACTGTAATGCTCTGGCACTCTCTTACTATAATGTAAGCCACGCGATAACAGTATAAATGTACTAGAGGGGAAAAATGCCCTAGACGGGCATGCAGTGGCTAGAATAGGGAAAGAGGGAAGGGCGGGAAAATGCCAATTTAATTGACAGTCGGCGCTGAAAATGATAGAAACTAGATTCAGCGCCGAATAGGGAAAGCAGTCGGCGCTGAAAATTATAGAAATTAGATTTAGCGCCGAATAGGGAAAGCAGTCGGCGCTGAAAATTATAGAAACTAGATTCAGCGCCGAATAGGGAATGCAGTCGGGTAGCGTGGAAAAGGCAATTCCTCCGTCCATCCTATTCGCGTGAACTGCTCTGCACTACCCAAGAACGTGGCATATACTGCGTTGAAATGAGGCAGGCTACAGCCATATCGCTCATGTAAGCAAAGCCTGCTAGAGTAGAAACTGTTTGGTTGATTGTGGATCATGAACTAACGCAATTAACATTAGGTGTCATTATGTGAATGAAATGTGCTGTAGCTAGCTTTGTTCTTTAACATAAAGTTTAAGCCGGAGCTGCTGTCTTCTGCATAAACTGCATTGCCTATTAGTAATACTAGTTCCAACTGAAAATACTCTGTTACGCATTTGGAGCTTTAATAATTTCGCTCTCAATAATAGTCTAAAACAAATTAAAAGTTTCATATCGTTAAAAATGTTGTGTTGGAAAAGCAGTCGCGAGGCTCAAGTAAGTCTAAAAGTAGACAACCCAGGGGCAGTCTCTATGTTGCTGTTTAAGACAAAATTGTACGAGAAAGCAGCCGCTCATATCAACATATTGAGTAGGTATATATAAAACCCAGTCACAGTTATTGAGATTATATATATACCTTATCGACGGTAATATTGTTAGAGAAGTGAACCGTTGAGCTGGACATATCGCAATTCACGCGAATAGGATGGACGGAGGAATTGCCTTTTCCACGCTACCCGACTGCATTCCCTATTCGGCGCTGAATCTAGTTTCTATAATTTTCAGCGCCGACTGCTTTCCCTATTCGGCGCTAAATCTAATTTCTATAATTTTCAGCGCCGACTGCTTTCCCTATTCGGCGCTGAATCTAGTTTATCATTTTCAGCGCCGACTGTCAATTAAATTGGCATTTTCCCGCCCTTCCCTCTTTCCCTATTCTAGCCACTGCATGTCCGTCTAGGGCATTTTCCCCTCTAGTTTCTTGCATTTTTCCGCTGTAGAGCTTTTGTTCGCGGGCTTAATAAATAAAATGAATAAACTGCCGTGAAAACAATTTGAAAAAACCAGATAGGACGTATATTATGTAGGGGCGCGATAGCGCCCCTACATAATATGGGTACAAAGGCGTCTGCGCGGCCCTCTGGAGACCGTGTTGGCCTGGTGCCAGCTATTTAGAGGTCCGGCGGTGGTAAAAAGGTTACCATCGTAAACAACTCGAGTAGTACTACAAGTACCACCATACATTTGGTTCGAATTCGAAACTTCGAATTTTTGCACTAGGCGATAGTTACCGTGCGTTTGTTTTTTTCTTGGTGAGTAAGTAAGTAAGTAAGTAAGTATTCCTTCCCGCCCGCTAGCGGTGAGCTGTCGCGAGGCCCCTTAGGGACATTCAATGCAAGCCACCTTGCTTAACACAAGGGTGCCGTCACCGAATGTAGGAAGTTTGCCGAAGGCTTGTCGTCCACACTTTTATGTGCAGAACAGTAGAACGAGACCATAACAGCCCGAGCATGTTTTATAACGACACTCCCCCAACTGACCGTTGGGCCCGCTGGAGGGAGAGTCTCGAACTGATATGGCCAAACCTCCATGCCGTCCATTTGGCCAACTGACATCGACCTGTAGCGGGCAGGTTACCTGTATATGTCCTGATCTATTGTGTCTTACTATCCCTTTGTCCAATGGCATGTTCAGTTCTGTTTCTGTTGTGAACTATCACTGGGAGGCGGTCCGTAGTTACGAACCGATCCTGTGGCAGTTGATATCTTCTGGTAGAGACTTGGCTTCAGATTGCAACTACGACCAAGCAGGCCCGGATCTTCCTTCCTATACCGCCTATTCTAATCTAGAAATCTATCTGCAACATATATAAATGGGCGGGGAAAATATAGCTTTGACACCAGGAGCCCCCACCAGTATTGACCACGGGATCTTTTCTTTTCCCCTCCCCCCCCCCCCGTCCTAGTGGCTGGTACCGGAGAACCCCAGGTCAGTAGAGTTCGAGACTTCACGTGCCTCCGGCACATAGAATTCCCACATCGTTTGAAAACATCATATTTGAGAGAAGGGAAAACTATAGGGAAAACATCCACAGAAAGAGGGAGGAGAGGGAATCGGGTATGTAAGGCTTATATATATGTTGTCTGACGGGCCCTCAGCCAGCATACAAGTCTTACGGGACATGAACTATGTACTAGTGGGCTTGACTACATAGTCCGGGCTCACATCTGTGCCAGCCAGGGCCCGCTAGAGGGTTCTGGCTGACGATGCAAGGAGCAGCTGTCAGGGCCCAGCCTCAGATATGCTTCATAGGCCGGATACCATACTGCCCGATTTCAATATGGCGTCCTTGCATTCGCAACCAGCAAGACCCTCCCGGTTGCGAGAGCTCAGCGCAGAATCCATATGCCACGCATATGGGTCCCTCTTCGGGTTTTCTCGGTGAATAACGCTTATTGGAAATGCATTTTACGGCTAAGTGTTGGAACGATGTGGGCATTTTGGCACCATACTACTATTATCTGGGCTTATTCTAGTGGGGGGGGGGGGGGGGGGGCGCCCCCCCATAAACACCCTTCCCCCCCCCCCAAAATCGTTCCCCCCCCCCAAAATCGTTCCCCCCCCCAAAAATCGCCCCCCCCCCCCCCAAAAAGTGGGTGCCCCTTTTGGTACCAACTTTTTGCCCTGAAAAATCGCTCAGAAGGCCAAATTTTCAAAAAATTTTCCGGCTTCGCCGGAGATTTTTTCCTCAATTTTTTGCACTTTTCAACACTAAATCTGCTTATTTTTACTATGAAAATCAACTTTTATAGTATATGCCAGAAAAATAGCGCTATTTTTAGCATATTTTTCGAAAAATTTTCGCCCCCCCCCCAAAAATTCCTTGCCCCTCGGACCTTTGGGCCCCCCCAAGAAGCCCCCCCCAAGAAAAAATCCCTAGAATAAGCCCAGATTATATGTTGGTAGACAGGATCCCCCATGCTACCTTTTTTTGGTCATTTTGGCACCTGGCCAATTTTGGCTCTGTGCCAAGGTCCCAAAGTCGGACTTTCGCTATTTTTCGCAAATTTTGGTAACACTTTTCTAGAACTGGGTAGAAGCTGGAGAGGTCTAGTATCTTTTGTTGAAAATTACCAGTAGGGGTGCATAAAGTAACGAGGGGGATTTTTTAAAGTCACTAAAAATGGCGTTTTTCGGCCTTGGGGTGGTACACATATATAGTAAATCAGGGTCGCTGAAAACGATGAGCATACTGCCGATACCGCCCGAAGTGACCACTGGTCAGCATGGCTCCCGTGGTTCCTCGGCCAGGATCAAAGTTGGGAACACTCCCTCTAAACAGCTTTTTTCGGCATTTTGGCCGGGGCATATACAGTAAATCGACTACGCTCGTTTCAATGGGCATATCGCCGAAACCGACGGAAGTGACCACTGGTCACTACAGCCTATGGGGCCTATTGACCACTGGTCAAATGGCCTAAAACTGCGCGTTTCCGCGTTTTGGTCGGGGGCATATATAGTAAATCAACTACGCTCGTTTCAATGGGCATATCGCCGAAACCGACGGAAGTGTCCACTGGTCACTACAACCTATGGGGCCTATTGACCACTGGTCAAATGGCCTAAAACTGCGCGTTTCGGCGTTTTAGTCGGGGGCATATTTAGTAAATCGACTACGCTCGTTTCAATGGGCATATCGCCGAAACCGACGGAAGTGACCACTGGTCACTACAGCCTTTGGGGCCTATTGACCACTGGTCAAACAGCTTAAAACTGCGTTTTTCGGCGTTTTGGTCGGGGGTATATATAGTAAATCGACTACGCTCATTTCAATGGGCATATCGCCGAAACCGACGAAGTGACCACTGGTCACTACAGCCTATATGGCCTATTGACCACTGGTCAAACGGCCCAAAACTGCGTTTTTCGGCGTTTTGGTAGGGGACATATATAGTAAATAGACTACGCTCGTTCCAATGGGCATATTGCCGAAATCGAGGGAGTGACCAGTGGTCACTACGGTCTACGGGGCCTATTGACCAGTGGTCAAACCCCTTAAAACAGCGTTTTTCGGCGTTTTGTTGGGGGCATATATTGTAAATCGACTACGCTCGTTTAGCATGGCACTGTTCAAGCTCCTTGTATCCATTACCGCATTGCTGTGGAAAGGGACCCTTTAAAATGACAGAAGGACAAGAAATAAAAATGCTCCTCTGGAGCATGAAAAAGTAATATGGGTGATGGTGAGGTTGCAAAATCAAGAGAGGACTAGTCTTTAAAATGCTTAATATGGGGCTACGTTAAAAAATAGAAGAGGACTAGGTTGTGAGCGAATTAATATGGGCACAGCTTCGCCGAACAACCCATATTCGTGGGATTTCACGCTTCGTCTTAGCTTAGAGCTATCAATGTCAGTCAATAAAACATTTAAGCAGTTGAATACTCATCGAATATAGCTGTTTGCATGTACTGTTAGACTAGCTGCTAGGAATATATATATATACGTAAATTATCATCATTTTGTTGTGTTGAACTGCCGCAGGCTCTACTACTAGGAGAGGTCTAAGGTTATGATGCTAAAGCTATTGGTCCAAGTCAGGAGGAAATAGAAGATCGTGGGAGAGTCCTAAATTATTCTTGAATATAAATTTTCCGTATAAATGGATACGTAAAATGCGCTGGTTAGTATATATGAAGCACTTATCGAAGAAAACATTTGCTAAAATAAAAGTTCGAATAAAGCTCGAGCACATACCGTAGCTGTAGGTTATTTATGAACTATAAACCAAATGTATCGTGGCTATGCATAACAATTGACATTTACAAACCGCGAATATGGGTTGTTCGGCGAAGCTGTGCCCATATTAATTCGCTCACAACCTAGTCCTCTTCTATTTTTTAACGTAGCCCCATATTAAGCATTTTAAAGACTAGTCCTCTCTTGATTTTGCAACCTCACCATCACCCATATTACTTTTTCATGCTCCAGAGGAGCATTTTTATTTCTTGTATATATATATAGTTGCAGACGCAGAACTATGCTCACAAATTGGTAAACTGTTATTGAAGAACTGCCACCAGCATCAGTCCGGGCAGTTTTCGCGAATATGGGTTGTTCAGCGAAGCTGGTCCATATTAATGCGCTTTTAACCTAGTCCTCCTGGCATTTACAACCTGCCCCTCCCATATTAACGTTTTAAAACCTAGTCCTCTGTCAGCTTAAAACCCAGTGTCACCCTTATTGCATTTTTCATTTTTCTTTCAGTTATTATAGTGTGATAGTGATAGTGTTATTTGACCCGCGCTTTCTATGCGCAAGAGCTAATAGTGCATTTTTAAGAAAGTGTTGTTGAAAAATCTGCAGTATAGGTTTTACTAGTTGTTAGAAAATTAGTATATTTTGTTATCTGACATAGGAACGAGCAGAATATTGATTATTTTCCGTCACTTTTATATCTGTATAATTATATAGTTATTATGCGCACTGCACATATCTTTATTGTTGCAGGGGCAACTTATGTGTCCGTGACATCCGAGACCGAGACCATATGCCTTTTGATTTGCACAAAAGCTCTGTTTGTTCTGACAATGCCAGACATAGTCGCCAGGTGTTTTGCCTTTGCGCAGGTGGTATTGATGATAATATCCTGATTTCCTCTGGCTATGATCGAATGGTTAGGAGGTTTCATGATTATACTTTGTCTGCTGCAATTCTGATAAATGATATACGTATATATAGCAATTAATTTGTTGATAATGCCGACATTGCAGAATTAATATATAGCGGCTGTGCACCTGCCTCGCAGAATAAATATGCCTGTCGCCTGTGTATGCGTGTTGATTGAGCCTTGTCATAGTCAAGCCGGAAGTATATATAGACACGCGTCAGCGCGCTCCTACGTGAACCCAGCGGCAACATCTCATGCCCACATGCTACGTTAGCTCGCGCAGAGTTGCATTGATACCGAATGTGACTATGACGGCCATTTTGGGCAAAGAATGTGCTAGTCAGAATGTGCCAGTCAGAATGTGTCAGTTCTACTGGACCGTGCCCTTTTCTTTAAACGCCTTTGTTTAGATTATGGTCTGGAATCTGGCCACCAACTCTTGTCAGCACTCAGTTCAAACTCTGTCTGAACCAGCATTTTCTCTCAAAATTTCCCGTGAATTGAATATGTTGGCGGCTGGTGTGCACTGTCATTCTTGTCTGATGCTGTGGCAGCTGGGAATGCCCCAGAAATATCGTTTGTCCGTCCACTACGACGACATCAAGCAGCAGGTTCTCTCGGTAAGAATAACCTGACGGTTTTACTAATTTCTTATAGGTGGAGGTTGATGTTTAATTTGTAATATTTCATCTTGCTTTTTGTGATGTCTATTAACTGCAGAATGCTTTATAAAGGAAAGCAATCCCATTTTTGGAAAGTGGTGGAGGTTAAAGCGTATTTTAGCATCAATAGCGCAAAACCTATCTTTTCGTGTGAGATTAACGAATATTCTTTTCATGGTTTAGGTTGATTGGTGCGATGATGGAATCATTGGTTTCTCAACCTGTGGAAGAAATGCTAGCGGAGGAAGTATTGGCCTTGTCCTGTCGGTTGGGAACAGACCTCTAATAAGGTTGGTACTTTTTTCTTGTTAATATTTTTTGACTTGTGTACATGCCCGTACTTCGTTTTGAAAATGGGACAGTAACTCTCAAACAATAGATGTATAAAATGGTAAATGGGCACCTTATCTAATCTAGTTTCACGCTTTAAGATTGCTCTTTTATAGAATTTGAAAGCAGTATGCCATTTTGTTGCTCTGATAATGTACCCAGCTCCATTCTGAAAATAGCTTAATTGCTAGCTGTTTTAGATTGTTTAATTAAAATGGTTAAGGATTTGAAGTGAGGAAATAAAATTTTCTTATTTTCAGGATGTCGCCTAATCTTGGTTTGGACATTCTGAAAGTCCAGTTTGGCCCTCCTTTAACAGGCATACGAGGTAGTTGCATTAGTTAGTTTTACTCAACTGTTAGTCAGCAGCGTGTACAGAGCGTGTGTAAACGTTTCTCATTTGAAATTGTCGTTTTTACACTCTCAATTACCCCGGTCTTATTTGATGCCAACGCTATTTATAGTGGGGTGATTAATTATCGTTACGCCAACAGTTGGATTTCAGGGAGTCCCAATATCATTAAACGAGACCTTTATTTGGTGTCTGGCAAAGAATTTCTAGTTTATGATCCGAACGGGATTGGATCAGATGACATGATTGCTGATAAAGGGAAAACGGTTATGCAGCTCATGAATCCGAGTTGGGTAAGAAAATGTCTAACTAGAAATAAGTTGAAAGCATAAGCCGTTGTAATCCAAACTACTAATATTAGGGGGAGCGCATTTAGCTTCAGTTTAGACGTTTTCCCTTGAAGATATAATAGTTTATGTTCAGCATATCTCTTTCTTCTAGTTTTTGCTCAACCAGTCTCAAGAATTTGTGCCAACTGTTTTGTGTTATAGACACCTGGGCTTATTCTAGCGATTTGGCGGGGGGGGGGGACATCCGAGGAGCAAGGAATTTTTTGTGTCGGGATGCGAAAGCTTTTTATAACAATATTCTAAACGTAGCGCTATTTTTCTAGTATACACTGTAAAAGTTAATTTTTATAACAAAAAATACGGCTTTAGTGGTCGAGAAAGTAAAAAAATTAGTAAAAGTGTCCGGTCAAGTCGAAAAATTTATGAAAATTTGGGCTGAACAAATTTCCAGAGCAACATTTTGGTAGCAAAAGGACCCCTTTTGGTTTTAAGGGGAGGTCGTTTGGGGTCCCCCACTGGAATAAACCTAGGGACGCTGCTTTTTAGTTTGAGAGTGTAGTTTTTTATTTTAGCAAGCACGGCCAATCATAAACTTTGCTTGGGCTGCGAACAACTTATATTTGGCTGTTGCTTATGATGATGGCTCGAGGTTAGTGGATTGCAGTAGTTGAGTAATAATTAACTTGAGTTGAGTATGAGACACCCATTCCTATGTTCTTTCTTCCCTTGAGTAATAGTTGAGCAGTTTTTAATTTATACAACGTTGACTTGTATTGTTGTGTACTATATTGTTAACTTGATAACACTTTACCTGAACCGCTTGGCGGCTTTTCATTAGCTTGCGTGACGTTGCTCCGGCCAGAATACGTGAATGTTTCTCCGTCTGTACAAGGGGGAGTTGACAACACATACCCTTCCAGTCTTCACTGTTTGAGGAGGTTGCAACAGTCAGTTAACTTGTTGGACCTCTGTCCTTTCTATGGGCTCTGATTCGCACTTGTCTGAAAAGGGTCCCTGTTTAAGGAAGGGGCGCAAACGTAGACTTCCACTAGCAGAAGCTGATAGGATAATGGGGATCTCTCCAAATAGATATCTCGCGATCCCCCTCCCCCAAAACGGGGACTCTTTGAGAATACTATGAGGAATCTACCGTTATTCCTTCTTGGACCCCTCTCACCAATAGACGTTTCTGTAGACGGAGAGTGTGTGCTTTTTGTAGATTCCCTCCCCCGAACGGGGCGCATTCGTGTATTCTGGTCGGAGTGCCGTTCTGTAATGAAAACAAGAAGGGAAGCCAGGTGGCTTACTCTTCCGATGGACTCCTGATAAAAGCTGTTAGTGCTGTGAAATGCCGCCCCGAAGATCTGTTGTCATTTTTCTTTTGGCGTGCATTCATATTCTAGCATCGTCGAAGTATATTCAGCTAATATGCGTAAAGTTTTGGATATTGAAACTGAGTCTACTCACCGTGTATCAGCAATACAGTGGAGCCCATGCGAATCTTATCTGGCCGTCGGATTGAACTCTGGACATGTCTTGTGGTACGATCTGAGCGAATATCTAGGTAATTTGCTTTCGTTGTCTCGGGTTGCACCTTTTTTAATCAGAGGCAGCTCTTCAATTTGGCTATGTCCTTGTTATGTGTGGTTGCTGCTGTTCCTATTTCCAGCATTAAGCTTCAGAAGGTAATGATGGTCGTCATGCGAAGAAGCGATGGAAGATAGGGTTAGTTCCTCAGCATGTCAAGATTTAGGGTGATGTGGATCGGATCGGATCGACCGATCCGGGGTCGGATCGGATCGGCCGGATCGGATCGGCTTGATTTTTCCGGATCGTCGATCTGGCAAATGAGGCAAATTTAGAAAATTTGTTCCAATTTTTTACAAAATTGCAAAATGTTTTCAAAAAATTTTCAAAATCTTTCCGGAATTTTGTTCCAATGTTGAATTTTCTGTTGTTAATGCTTGTTTTATGTTCTCCCTCTGGATAAATAAATTTTTATATGTATATTATAAAAAAAGTCAAATGGAATTGCTCCCAATATTTCCTTTTAATTAATTTTTGGACAGTCTGTTCCGCTTTTAAATTCAGTGCCGCTTACTGCTGAGAGTGACTCATTCTGGTAATGATTAAAAGTTTTCAACTACATAGTAGGACGTCTGCACTGCATAATCCGCGGGACGCACTTTTGTATACGCTATTGTATGACCAAAATTGTGTGTGCGAACTTCGGTCGTTTATTGCGAACTTATGTGTGTCATCAGGGCAAACCCAACCAATTATATTCTTTAGAATCATTCTGAACTCGAGATTTTTTATTAAAACTATACATAAATTTCAACAAAATTTTACCACATTTAAAATTTTGCATCCATGATCGAATAGACCTGTTCCAGGTGCATATTTTGGCGCATTTGTATTATAGGGTATTATTTAAAAGCTATTTAAAATATTTAAATGAGTTGGAACCAATACCTGAAAATGTACCAATCTCTCAATTCACCATTCACCATTTTTGTGAATTTCGGGAATAGGACGCATTTCTGGGATCTAGTTGCATTACAAAGGTTGTTCAGCTCGTCATGACCTTTCGAGCCACAAGACCCATAGCTCCATAACTGTTGGTGATGGAAAACATTAAGTCCGGAAAAATTTTGTTTTCGTGAATTTGGGAATCAATTGCATTTTGGGAAATGATTGTATTCAGTGTTCGGTAATCGTGTTCAGATTGTCAAGAGCTGTTAAATGATAACCATATCGTCAGCATTGAAATATTTAGATTCCGGAAATTTTGAAAAACCAAAAATTCCGAAAATTGGGTTTCACTTTGTTTGAAAAGGTTTTAAGTGCAAAATTATGACACGGAACCATATGTATTTGATCACGAAAACTAAATCTTCAGTGGGCATAAATTTTAGCAAACCTTTGAATATTCTAAATTTTCCGTAAATAAAACCCGGGATTCCGGATTTTTCCCGATTGTCCATGTCATCTCCGTTTCCGAATGATGTTAAGACATATATGTGGTAGCAAAACTGCACATGTTGGCAAATGTGCACATTTGCCAGTCATTTTGGACAAACTGCACTTTCTCCAGCTGAAGGCTGGACAAACTGTTCTAGAAAGCACGCATGTCAAGTTTTGCCAATTTTTACTGGCAAAACTGCACTTGTGAGCGTCTCAGTCAGTTTCTCCAACTTACCGTTGGCAAAACTCAGGAACCTCTGAAACAACGCTGATTGATGAAACCTTCCCCTTTAATGTTGCACAAAAATAGGGGTCATGGCTTGGTATCATCTTCAAACGTTTGATAAATTTGACCACTGTTATTGGTTTCTAACTATTGCCCTTTCTCCATTTATTTTCACCTTCATATTCAATTTTAAACATTTGAAGTTATTGCGGCATCTGCAATAGTGCAATTTTTCCAGATAAAATCCATGTCCTAAAGTTTTAGTAAAATTAGCAAACAAGTATTTTTATGGGAAACGCGAACAAACAATATCTTTAAAATTGGAAGTGAAATTTCAAAATAAAATGAAGAAAAAGAAAATTCGAAGTTGGATCAAATAAATAACTTAAAGTTGACACTGCCCGTAAAACTTTTACTAACTAACTAACAAAATTTGAATATGAAGGTGAAAATAAATGGAGAAAGGGCAAAAGATGAAGAAATAATAATTTGAAACCAATAACAGTGGTCAAATTTATCAAACGTTTGAAGATGATACCAAGCCATAACCCCTATTTTTGTGCAACATTAAAGGGGAAGGTTTCATCAATCAGCGTTGTTTCAGAGGTTCCTGAGTTTTGCCAACGGTAAGTTGGAAAAACTGACTGAGACGTTGACAAGTGCAGTTTTGCCAGTAAAAATTGGCAAAACTTGACATGCGTGCTTTCTAGAACAGTTTGTCCAGCCTTCAGCTGGAGAAAGTGCAGTTTGTCCAAAATGACTGGCAAATGTGCACATTTGCCAACATGTGCAGTTTTGCTACCACATATGTTTGTTTGTTTGTTTACAAACGAACAAAGTTTGTACGCATATTTTTTGGTCTATCGTAGTTTCTTCAATTGTATAGTTCTCACTTCTCACTGTCCTTGTGTAGTTCTCGCGAGATCTTAGCCACTCAAAAAACAAATCGTTATTTATCAAAGTGACATTATCTGTCTTCTTTCAGAATTATTCAATAAGATTCAGAAGCGAAGTTTGATAGAGAGTTTTGCAAAATAAGGGGAAATCAGAAAATATAGCAATTTAAATGCCTACAATTGAAAATTAAAATTATAGTCGGATCGGATCGGTCCGATCCGGGGCTGGATCGGATCGGATCGGATCGGATCGCCTGGCAATTGGCGGATTGGATCGGTAGGTGATTTTGGCTGCCGATCCGATCCGATCCACATCACTACTGTACACAGAGTTTCAGTGACGTTATCAGATCTCACATAATTGGTACCCATTCAGCGGGCACTTAGTTAAGGGTAGACTGCTCGGTTGGCTAGAGCTACGTGCTTTTTCGCTTGGTCAACGGGATTTGGGGAAGCTTTGTGGCAGCAGGCATTGGAACCACTAATCATAGAATTTGAAGCTGAAGCCCTTTCCCGACACGTCATTACCTACGTACATCTGGTTTACCGGAATAAGGAGTTTGACGGTATGGGGCTCAGCGAAGAATTTTTGCAAGTACGTGGGAGTGCTTGCACGTTTTGGTGAAAATGGATTGGCAAGTGTGTCTAAACAAGTTGTTTTTTCCAGTGGCTCGTAAATGTTTTGGAAACCGCCACTAAATTGCACTAAAAATTGTTTCCTGAAAAGGATGTGTACCAACATGCTCTCCTCCTCTCTGGATTGACTGCTGGTTGTCCTGCGACCCTCGTGAATGCAAATTAAGGGGGGGTCCACCATGAAAAATTTTATGGTCACGGATTTTGCTCATTTTCACACAAAATTTAGGCACATATGTCCTGCATGTCGAGTTTCAATTTCAAGTAGTTTCGTTCAGTAGTTAACGAGTAACAGGCAATTAATTGCATGCAATTTGAAAACAGGTGAAAACGGCGGTGCCGCAGCAAGTAAAGGCACTTTACACCTGAATTTCCTTGAAAATGGAGCTTTATTCGGTTGTTTATTTGTTATCTGATGCAAACGCAGAAGTTAGGGTAGCTTTTGATGGGAAAACTTTTCTTTATGACTTTATTTAGTGATTTTAGGGAGTAGCACCGGCGCTGGAAAGCCTTGACCACGAAACTCATTTAACGGCCGATAACTTGAATTTGATGCGTTTGCGGGCAATGGTCCAAGAAGAAAAAATGAGAGCTTTCGATTGATATAAAATTTAACATATTTCGAAAAATTTGAAAAATCGCTATTTTTGAGATTATGGTTGTCAGACCCCCATATTTAACCCCAGCGACTAACTGGGTGCACTAACCTGCATCATTTGTGCCAAAACTTGACCTAAAGTCATCAATAATGGTGCGCAAATAGATAGTTTAACATTTTATAGGTCTGCGTTGCCATAGCTCTATGTTATTTGCCAAAAAACGGGAATTTTCGAAATTTTGCTAAAAATTGAGATTTCTGCGCCAGAGAAATCTCGAAATCAGACAGAGCTAACCAGGATCAATTGATATCGTTCGAAATGTCTTGTCATAAGCTGTGATTTGTAGGGAGTAGAATTTTTAATTAGACCTCACAGCTTTCAGAGTATTTCATCAAAGTTGCTGACCCCCAATTTTAACATTGCAAAGCAGTCAAATTTGGCTGTTCGCAAACTTAAAAAACTATTTAAAATTTTTTGAAGGCCTATATTAAAATTCTGCTTCCTACAAATCACCCTTCTAGATCGTATTTATGATATAAGATGGACGTTGAAGTGCTCCGTCTTGTCGTTGGCGAGATTTCTCTGGCGCACGGAAAAAATCACCACTTTTTCTGTTTCCTATGTTTAACACATACTGACATCAATTTTGAGGGGAAATTACTCGCTAACCGTTAGAGATCCGACCTTCATTTCAAAAACTCGTTAAAATATACCAATCGGACAACAAAATAAGTGAAAATGAGCAAAATCGGAAATGGTCGAAAAATCGGCCAAAAATGGACCCCCCCCCCTTAAGGTCGTGCACCCCTTACGTGCAGATATAGTTGCAGAAAGCGCAATTATTGCCCGATTTCATTCACATTTTCAGAAAATACATCGAGAATGATAATAAACGTCCTGTAAAAGCGCCAGCTTCATAGCGCTCATGTACAGTGAGAAACAAAAATTTGAAGTTCTAGAACTATATATAGAAAATTATGCCCAGCGACTATAATCATTTTAAAGCTTATTATGTGCTCTACAACTTTGCTTTTAGACATAAATCTCTAGCTCGTATCGTTTTTGAGCAGTGAATTTTTGAACACTTTTTGCTCGAAAATTGGTTATTTTTGACTCGATCTTGCTGAATACAGTTTTTGTCGAATTGGAGTCAGTGTACACTACAAACGTATGCAAGTTTATACTCAAATTAAAGAGCTTCGAAAGAGGCACAAATTAGGTTAATTAGAGCCCTGTACACTGAATGAATCTAAAGGTCTGGGCAATTAACTGATTTTGTCAAATTGCGGCCAAAATTTTTTGACCGAAGTTTGCTCCACAACCAATGGGTGGATCTAAAATATATACTACACATAGTATGTTTGGACAGTTTGCCCGGGGCGGTTTTTTATTTTTCTCTTTATCAGCCTCCAATCAAGAGCAATGATTTTTCAAAGTTGGATAAAATGCCAAATTTTCAGAAAATTCTCAATTGCTGCATACTGAAACGACATTTTTACAAAATCAAAAAACCGTCCCTGGCAAATTATCTCAGAAACACATTGGAAACGATCATTTACTTGTTGCATAAAATTTTTCCAGAAAAAAATTTGGTCAAAAATTGGGGCTATGTATGGTAAGTTTGCGACCAATACAAACCAGGTAGACATGTTTCAATGATACCAAACGACGCAGAAGATGTAGAGCTTCATTTTTGATATGTGGCTTAATTCATAGCTCCCAATATTGAGTAAGTTATAGCTTTCCAAAGTGGACTGAATGTAAGAGAAGTGCGACCTTAAGGTGGTGGTTTCCTTTTGTGTAAATTTGACCCTACAGGCTTCAATTCTTTATGAAAGTAGATGAAACTTTCCAAATATGCTATTTTGGTGCTCATTAACATTCACGGACCAGTCCCGCATTTTTAGGTGAAAAGATGAGAAATTTTCGATTTTTGGCATAATACTCTCAGTAGGTAATCGATACATCAGATTGGTTGTTATGGATGGAAAGAGGGTACAAAAACGAACATTTTTGCTTTTACAACCTTTGAGCTATCTCTCAGGGTTAAGTCAGTATAAGCCAAAAACGATTTTTGGGGTCAAAAAACGGCCATTTTCGAAAAAATCAGTTTTTTCAAAATAACTGCTAAATGCTACGAACAATTTTCGGTTATTTATACTCAATCAATACGCGGTCTAATTGCCCGTTTTATCAGTGCCTATTACCTGGGATTTATTGCTTTAAGCTAGAGATTTGGCCGAAAAACCATTTTGGCAAAAACTGCGGTTATTTTGTTTTAAACAGCGATTTCTCAAAAACTACCCAATGGATTCGCGTGATCTTTGCCAGAATGAAAATTCGCACTATTGCGGAGGGACTTTTTTCTGGGTTTGAGTTAAAACGTCTCCAGTTGCGAGAAAACTGAATACAAAGTTGCGAAATTTCGTGTCATCACGCCTTTGCCGGATTTTCTGGAGTATTGAGGCTTGTTGAGCCAAATCCAAAAAAATGTCCCTCGGCCCATATGTCCTTCATACCATGGCACAAGAAAAAATTTTGGCCGATTCTACAGTTTTGAGAAATCCATGTTCAAAAATTTTTCGTCTATATTTAGCCTGTCAGATGTCAGCGTGTCAGAACATTTTTGCTAGTTTTGTGCTGATTTTGCTGGTTTCATAAGCTGATGTGAATCTGCAGATTCTAAGCTTTAAAACGATGTATAAAGCTCTTTCCAACTCTCAAAATTGCGAAAGTTATAGCGTTTCAAAAAAATCACGACAAAAGCACTGCACAAAAGGACACCACCACCTTAAGTGCTTTTTACATTACTGAGAAGGTTAGCAAAAGCAGTGCGCCAGTATTGCTTGCTGTGCTGTTTTTCGTTTGTGATGCACAAGTATATAATTTAGTACAAATTGTCAGAAGTTTTCTATTTATTGTGCATTGACAGTCGTTTATTCATGCGTTGTGGTATTATTGATTGTTTATTTTAGGTACCAGATATGAACGTAATTTCGTCGTGGTTGAATGCCAGTCTGCCCAGCAGCCAGCCACTGTTAAACCCTCGGCTCATTTCAGTCATCATGACCAAAGAGTCACCTGTCTAACCTTTTGCCCCTACGAGAGTCAGAGCAATTTGTTGGCCTCCAGTTCCTTTGATTACACAGTGCAGGCAAGTGCTTAGTTGTATGAAGAGTACATAATAGATAAAAGTGTGCCTCTTGGTAGGTAAACTAGATAGACTTAAAGCTCTATTGTGCCCTGCTCACTTCGCCTTCATTAATTTGGTCAATACAGTTAGTCAAACGTACTCGTTCGCTGCTCGTGCTTGCTATATTGCTCATTGTCTGGAATCTAAGGAGTTGTGCGCAAATTTGTGTCTGATTCCAATTTATAGTTGCTGTGCATGTGAATTTTTCAATTTCAAATTTCAATATAAGCAGGCTGTTTTGGTAGTGTGGTGGAGACATACAGTATGGTCTGTGGCGGGCGACAGGTTTCGGTTATGATGTAGCAATTGTTGACAACTGGCTGCCCACTCTCCACTTTTTGCATCAAACAAACGAAAAATGTTTTGGCGGTTAAATCCTTCAAGGCGTAGAATCTCCAGCTCTCCTCTCTTTTTCCCACTGCACATTGTGCGGGCGGATTGGTTAAGGCGTTCGACTAAGGATCTTACATTCTAAGGTTCGTCTTTCAAAGTCAGACCTTTTTTAAAAATCGCAGGTTTTACTATGAAATTAGCTAAAATGTTTCCTTTTGTCCACACAAAGGGAGTGGGAGGTCTATACCCTAACTCCCCCTTCGTACCACCTTGTCCCTGATAATGGGCCGGCCTCCCTTCCACAGATGCAGTCAACATTTGAGGTGTCATGTCACTCACTGCTTGCTTCGGGATGTGAATCCGGAGATAAGCACCGGCACCCACTTTATGTAGGTTGGAGTTCTCTCCGAGGGTTACTTTACCTTTACGAATGCACATATCTGAGCCCAATTTTGCTCCTCGGCACAAAAACGATATTGAGACTGGGTCGATCATTTCTTTTAGTTTTAGCCACTTCGGCAATTAAAAGTATCAATAGAAGTAGATAAGAATGTAAAAATTCATATCTTCTTTTACTCTTCTTTTGTTGTTTTAACAACGTTAACTCAAACAAATCTATATATTACACGTTGTTGTCAACATTTCAGGTTTATGACACGACCAGACGTTTCCTGTATTCCAGTTTCTTTGGTCATTTTGGACGGGTCCATGCGGTAGAATGGTCCCCAGATGATCCTGATTTATTGTATTCAGCTGGTGAAGATTCCTGTATCTTGCGGTGGCGTATGAGCTTTAATTCTCCCCAGATAATAGGCATGTTTTTTGTTTTTTAAGTTGGTAAAATACTGTAGGATTATCTTGTTTTATAGCTTAGCTGAATAAAGATTGTAATTTGGTGAATCAGAAAGTTGGAAACTTTCAGTTTGTTTGTGCGGTTTGGTAGCGCTACGTAGTCCTCCAAAATTTTCTCAGTATTTCGGGCGAGACATTGTGTTGAAGCTCAACTGTGAGCAGAGCTTCCCATTCCCTCGTCATCTTTCATCTTTTACTTATTCGTTATTTTCGGTCATCCGTCGTCTGTTTATGTCTACAAAAACCCTTTTTAATCAAAAATAACCAGATTCTCTTCAATACAAGCTCACTTTTGATTATTAATTTCTGTTCAGAAGTGTTCTAGACTTACCTCATACGTAAGAGCTTTGGTAGCTGACATCAGTGTATGTCCGTCTATGACGTTTCATAAGAATTTAGAACTGAACCTGGTTTTACACGAGGTCTGAATTTTAATGCGGGATGTCTAACTTAATTGAAGCACACTGTAAGTATCCACCTGTAGTACATACACTCTTATCCAGTATATCCAGTATATATCCGAAATATCCAGTAGAAACTACAGGAATCACTTTTGTAGACTATGAAATACAAAAGCTTTTGTGGAAATTACAGGTTGAGTCTTGTAATTTCTACACGACATCGTTGGTAGTTTTTACAGGATCTTCTTTGGTAGAATGTATTACAAGTTAGACTAGTATTCAATACAAATGAGACCTGTAGTTTTCACTGGTTTACAGGTTTATTCTACAGGCTATTACTCGACACGCTGACAACGCAAACTGAGTATATAAGCTGGGCTTATTCTAGGGAATTGTTCTTGGGGGAGGGCTCTTTGGGGGGACCCCTCGGGGGGCGAGTCATTCTTGGGGGGGGGGCGAAAATTTTTCAAAATTTTTCTAAAAACATGCTAAAAATAGCGCTATTTTTATAGTAATCGCCAAAAAAGTTCCTTTTTAATGCAAAAATAGTGCTTAAATAGGCAAAAATCGACTAAAAATCTCCGGCGAAGCCGGAAAATTTTAGAAAATTTGGCCTTCTCAGCGATTTTTCAGGGTACCAAAAGGGGCACCCACTTTTTTGGGGGGGGGGGAAACGATTTTTGGGGGGGAAGGGTGTTTATGGGGGCCCCCCCACTAGAATAAGCCCAGTATAAGGGCGACAGTGATCTTAGTTTTTGAAGACTGAAATTTTTGATTGTTTTCAACTTTTCAGTCTTTCAACACCCAGTGTGTGTGGTGTTTTTGTAACGGCCGCTCCCTGCCGAAAATATTTTGGGAGCGGTCGCTCCCGAATCTTTCCCCCCTCCCTTTTTTGAAGTAACAGGTCGTTCCAGTAAAACTTACAGGTTTTGTTTTGTGAAAACTACAGGTTAGGTATCGGATTTACGATTGTCAAAAAGTGGAACAAAACTACAGGTTTCTTTAGATATTACTAACTACTAGATAACTATTTTTCTTTAATATTTTTTCAGGAACTCCTGGAATTTTACTATTCGGGAGGCCGGTAAAAAATACAGAAATTATTTTTGTGGAAAATACGGGATGCTCCCTTGACCGCACAGGAGCACTTTTGCAGAAAACTATAAGAATTCCTGTAATTTCTACAGGATTCTTTTTAAGAGTGTAATTAGGTTTAGATTTTGAGATGTTTCACTTAATATTTTTATATTCACTTTATATTTTTATGTTGCAAAGTAGTTATCGCGTCACTATTCGAATTTTGAAGCCTGAGCCATGGATAATGGATCCGATGTTTTTATGATAGTTCTTTTCTTTACCAAATTTAATAAAATACATATGCAGTTTAGAACAATAACATCCATGCATTTATAAATAAGAAGTTCATAGTTACATGCGAGCAACTGCAACATTTGTTTTCATTTATATTATCCAGCAAGCAAGACAAAAGTTAAAGTGGTTTTGTATATATACCGTTAACAATAAACGATCATATCCTAACAAGGAGAGATAGAATGGATGTTGCTACTGTAGTGTCCTTGAGTAAAATATTTAATAGGCAACGATACGTTTCTATGTTACTTTTAACCGACTATTTATAGTTCGATTTAGAACAGCTACGTTGTAGTGTTCTGGTGAAAACGTGAAAAGGAAAACTAACCCAATGATCATAAATTCATGAGTTGTTTTTCGTTTATATATAGTAAATGTTTTTTATAATTTTTCTGGAGAAATTCGGACATCAGCTAGGGATTAGGCATACATACAAACCAAAAATGAACGAAATTCCGGTGAACTAGATGTCTATTTTGTGGGCGGTGACGTGGACAGATTGCCCTCAGACGCGGGACTGGGCAAGTCTATGGCACTGTGAGCGCTTCTGGACTGATGCTTTAGACTGTGCTTGTTGACAGCCTGTAGTTTGTAACGGAGCACATAGAAGAGACCGCCGGCACCAGAACCGCCACCACCACCACCTCCCGAACCCGATCCACCTGGAACTCCACTGGAGCCAGAGGCTTCGTCCTGGCTCTGGGACTGATGTTTGCTGGCCGACGCTGAACGTCCATGCTTTACGTCGCCGACAGCCAGACTGGTGCCGCTGGCTCCGGCTGCAAACCCGGCTGGGGAACAGGTGCCACCTGGCTGCGAGAAACTGCGATGCAGTCCACCAGTGCTGGGACTGCGTTCCATAGACTGCACATGCAGCGTGTTGTGCATATGCGGGTGGCGAATCTACAAGAAAATGGATAATATTAGACGTTAAACCTTGTTTAGGAAGTATGACAGACTACTATAAAATTGCTACTAAAATTACATGCGTGGCTCAAGTCTAGTAGTATTTCCATCTTGTTTCTAAAATATTTTGTGTGTTCTCATAAAAACAGCTTTTTGAATAACTGTCGCAATGAAAACCCTTCCCCGCAACTTTTCGGTGGTTTTTGGTCCGCTTTTAGTGTTGTACCCTAAATAACTTCTAATAGATGAAGAATTATTGGAGTTACTTCTACTCTTGATCACCTGACTATGTACTTACTAAATTAACCAGGGGCTTATCCAGAAAAAAAGATGGGGTCCAACTCGAAAACCCGGATGCGGACCTAATTTTTTCCAAACATGTCCAAATTTGCGCAGAAATTCTATAAATTTCAAAGAATTTCCGAAAATGGGTCTGGCCTCTCTGGGACCTCCCCTGGATACGCCCGAAATTAACCCATTCCTGCTTAAGCTGTGACCCAGTTGCAAAAGTCCTTTTCTAAATTAGGTGAAAGAAATGTTTCACAGTTTTCATGCGCTGCAGGCAATTTAGTTAGAAGCTAGTGTGTGGCTTTCTAAAAAATTTTTTCGTGAAATTTTCGGTTCCTTATTTCTCTCCGCTTCTCTCTTATACTTCTGATAGTATATTGCTGATTGATTAATCGCTGCACCTCGATGCCGTTTTGTGTTTGTCGTCTGGAAATTTTCGATAGTATGTCTATCACTTATGGCAACATGTTTCCAAAAAATGCAAATCCTATTTACACTTTCCTTGCTTAGCCACCTTCGTATCGCTAGATAGTTTACTTCCTCTTGACGTTTCTGTAAACATCTCCATTTTAATAAATACGTACGTATATATTTTTATTTACACACTTACCTTATTTTGGTTTACATGGTCAGAAGTTTTGCTGCTGCCGGACCTCTTGGCTTTTCGCCTGTCTTGATTCTGCTGATCAGTTCGTTGTTTCGTTCTCAAGGCTTGGGCGCCCAGCATATTGCGGATTGACCTAAATTATATATAAAACGTCAACTTGATTTACTGATTAAGATTCTTAGTTAGATGTGATTTTACAAACTCTGTCGAAAGACTTCCAGGTGTAATAACTGTAATCATCGTTATGCAGTCCAAACCTACCTGCCTGTTTTCTATTTGGTACTCCATATTCAGGATATTTAGTCTTTTTAAGATTATGTCGGCTCAAGGTTCCTCTAAAGCAGACATTCTCTTCTAGTTGACGCATGAAATATATAATGTTAAAATCTTTAACAAGAAGATTAAGTATACGCTGGCTTGAAGAATTTTCAATTATATTGCACAGTGATGTGCCGCGGAGCTCCGAAAATCGGGCTCTGGAGCGATCTATCTGCTCCGAAGCCCGGAATTCCGGGGCTTCGGAGCAAGCTATAGTACAATATTTTGAATTTTCTCAAAATTCTTTCATTAAAATTTTATAATTCTTTCGAAAACATAATATTGCTGTTGACAGTGACTATTGGTATGCTTTCGTTTCTCATTTAACGAAAGCTAAGAACGAAAATTTCGACTGTAACCTGTTATTTTTATTCGTTTTCTTCTGAGCTCCGCAGCTCCCACAGCCCGCTACGGCCGAAGCTTGGGAGACATTTTGCTCCGCACACATCACTAGTATTCAAACATTTGTCCTTGTAAAATTATTAACTCTAAAATACGATTCCAAAGTATCTGTGTACATAACATTCTAATGGAATCCTAAAATGTTTCTGTGTTCAGGGTATCCGATTTTCCTGCTTCATTATACCAGTTGAGCAAATCGTGGTAAGGGTACGGTTCTCGGTTCTGCCGTCGGCGATGCGACAAAACGCTGTGAGCTGTTCACCGAGCTGCATTTTTAAAATAAAAATTATGATGAGTTCATAGTTTTAGGCAGACCAAAGAAGAAACGGCTGCTGAAAAAACCGACAACTGAACGAAATGGTGAAGTGGGTACTCCTTCTTCGCGCTCTTCCTTTACCGCCCAGATGGATTTGGAAGGCGATATTCCTTTGGATGGTAAAGATTAATTAACTTTTTGATTAGATTGCTTTGATTATTATAAATGTTACTGTAATAGTTCAGCTTACTTCCAAACTTACGATTAAGTTTATACGACGTATTCCCTGGAACAGATGGTTTCAACAATAAGTAAAGTCGTTTGCTTGCTTTGAAATTGCAAATGCAAATTCTGGTCCCGTTGGGAATTGTCCAAAGAGCACTGTCGCGTTACAGATGTTAAGCGTACAATAATTAGCGATAACAACGGCAATGGAGTAGTTGCTTCGTGATTGATTAAATGTTGGTGGTGGTGAAGAAGTTAACCCTCAAGTAAACCTATGTAATAAATGCGTCTTTGGAAGGGATAAAGTGGATCCTCTTGTCCACAGGCATTGTGGTTAGCGTTGCTGTCGTTAATGCTCCTGCAGTTTCTATTTGTTGCTGCACTGCACAGTTAGAGCAAAACCAGCGTAAGTGTGGTGGCTGTATGATGTGCTGAAATTATACGAGACAAGTAAGAATTAATGAGCAAACACGACAGTTTCAGCCCGCCAAAAACATCAAAGATCGGGTGGTCCGGGTCGAAGCAAACGCGAAAGTTGGCTTGGCTGGGCCAACCAAGCAAAATAGAAATCTCGCCTTAAAAACTATCGAAAAATTATTTTTCAAATGTGTAACTAAATATTGTTAAGCATTAAGTAGTAATTATTTACGTGTGCTTGCTTGTACTTTGTTACGTAATAATTTATAAAATCACGTAGTGTAAGGCTCAACAGGTTTTCTTTTTCCGCCGACCTGGCCGTGCACGTTGCGTAGGTGCCTGATAGCTAATTGGATGGTTTCTAGGATTTACGTGGTATCTAAACTAAAATAGGTATTTATTTAATTTCGCTTATTACACGCATTTGCCGCTAGGTAAAAGCGGTTGGAAATCAAAAATCTAGCGGTCTGTTTGATCATTCAAATCAGCGCAACATTGATAGGATTATTATGAAAAACTAATAAGACCATTAACGCGGTTATTATTTAAGTATTTATCTCCGTTTAGACTGTCACTGTAGCTTTAGGTATTGAAAAAATTCTGAGAAAAATGTATAAAGTGGAAGTCTTCCTGAGATAAACCTCTTTTCTATCACACTGCTGTCCCCCTGTCGGTGAGAAATTAGTAAATAAAAATGGTTCAATTTTGTTTAGGTGGCTGAGTCAAAACCTAATTAAACGCGGACGTAGATTACTGAAATGTTTCATGCAGCAAACCGCCAACTCTTTGTGCGTCAGTTAATTAGCATGGCAACTGAAAAAAGTTTTTGGGATGGCCTTAAATTAAAGCCTTAGTTTGTGTTTCCTGGTCGCAAAATAAAACTAGACTTCTGTAATGACCAATAAAAAGCTTTAGGTTTTTGTGTGTTGGTTTTTTAGCCCACACACGACAATGCTAGCACAGACACACTTTGTATTATATTATTATGTACATGCGTAAAGCAGACATGTTAATGTAGATGCATACATGCACGTATAATATATCAGCGTGTTTCATATAGAATCAGTGATGCTAGCTGAGATAATAAAATCCCAGGAGAAATTTTTGGGTCTTTTCGTCGTTTGGTTGTCGGGTTAACTCGCGACGAGAAAAAACCCAACCTGATTTCAACAGCTGGCTTCCTTCATCTGATTGATATTAAGCTCTGTGAGTTAGGGGGAGCGCGTTAGCGCTCCCCCTAGAATAGGGAAAATTTGACGCAATGTGTATAATCTGGACATTGTTTGGCCTGGGGCCAGCGGAGGAGTGGACCGATCGGGCTCAAACTTGGTGTGTGAAGAGCCTGTGGGCAGGGGTACATGCTGTGAAAATTTCAGCCGGATCGGCCGGGTAGATCTTGAGATATGAAAATTGGCCCCCCGAGCAGGTCGCGTTTCTCCTCTTTTTTTTTTTTCCCCCAGGGGTGCAGGTCGGAAGACCCTTCAGAGCCCTACTATTTTA
>JASAND010032023.1:0-28401 GCA_030248195.1 Trissonchulus latispiculum | reverse complement strand
ATGTATTGCCGGATGACTTAATTCGGGACTACTCAAACGAGTCTCAGTTCCGGGACATTTGTTTGGACTCGACACAAGGAAGCTTAAAAACGACGAAGTTTTTGATAGTTTCGACTTTAAAATTACTGCCCAACATTACCATACCATCCGAAGGCACAAAAGAATGCGCATGTGCCGGGATTTGAACCCACCTATTTTATTATACAGTTATAGACCAGCCAACGTGTGACCTACTGTTTCTTGCTGTCATAAATGCTCCTGAAATGATCTCATCAGGAAAGCCCTGGGGCGTGGCGTAATCCATGATCCCTTGCCACTCATTCAGTAGAGACGTCGGTGTGCAGAGAACCTTCATCGATGGCTACTTCTGAGTTCACACAGCAAAGCAGTTTCCATCTAAACAAATAATAAACTAAAAATGCTTCCAAATGTATTAAGCAGCAATATGCTCGAAACATTAAGATTTTCCTATTTTTTCCTATTTTCTAAAAATTCCTATTAAAAACTTTTGATGCTACAGCTACATACGTGTCAAAAATCCAGTTTTAGCGCTCACTCTAAATAAGGTTCTTCCTTTGACAACAGCACCCCGCCGATGTAGGTTGATTTTGGACAGGAAAGGAAAACGTCGCCGTTTTTGGTGGACGCTGGTTCACTGAAACCACAGGCTTGACTGGAATAGGCATCATACTGAAACAGAAAGGTTGCGTATGTACTATAAGATCGCATAAACCTGGTTTCATTGAAACTACCTCAAGTAAATGTTATAAAAGCTGAACATGCAATGCAAATGCTGGTAGACAGAGAAACTTGAGGATAAGGGGACTTGAGGTGCTGCAGCATCGTATACCATTGAAACTTGACATATGTATACAAGAGAGAGAATGGAGGCGCAAAGTTCCACTCATTAGTCAAAGTAAAGAATTGGACCCAGCCGGGGATGGATCAGGAATACTCGACTCGAAGAACCCTAAAGCCCATTTCACACTTGGCACTGCATGCAATCTACTTGACAGCAATTTAGGGACAGTGGCATACTGCCACCAATGCACCCGTTCACAGTGCATCGCCAAGATTGCCGGCAATATAGCGAGAAATTTAAAATTGTTGTCCAGTGGCAATCTGTACGCTCCTATATATCTGCACGTTTAATTGCCACAAAGCTTGCTCAATTTCCCTAGCTGTAATTACTGATTGAAAACAATATATTGCTGGGCACTTTTTACTGTGTTCATACTAGCAATAGGAATGGGCAATCTGTTGGCAATCATATTGCCCGTAATTATTGCCCAGTGTGAACCGGACTATCACCAATATTGCTGATAATGCTAACAGCCTAAAAACTGGTCTGAGTTCTCCTTCAACCAACGGTTTCACTACTTCAAATTTTTGTCAACTTACAGTCACATTTGCCAGCTGTGAGCACTCGAAACTGTATAACCGTTCATCATTCTTTTTATTTCGATACAGACTATCAAAGTTTGACAGATAGTGACCGTTCGGACAGCGAAAATCCAGCCAGCCAAGACCGCGAATTTCCCTCGAATTGAGCAACAGTACAATAAATACAATACAGAACCACATTATTGTAAAGCAGTGACACATGCTGAGATCATAATAAACGGCAGTGAAAAAAAAGAAATGTTCAGAAGCACCTAAAAGTACAAAACAGTCTCTAGAAAATGAAAATGTAAAACAGTAGAAAATCTGAAATTTCTGTAAGGATTGAGGGTTGTTGCGTGCCTTTTTCTGAATAAGATTGACCCAAATTTCGCCGTACAATTCTAAGCAGTTTTTCTTTTCGCGTTGTACAACCTTCTCAGTGGAGAGCAGTCAACTTTATTTTTGTCAAAGTTTGCTTGTCTAGTAAGTAAAGTTCCTGTAGGTTTCAGAATTCGGAAAATTTATTTAAAAAATATTAAACTGAATAATGTATGGGGATCGAAACTAAAGCAACGATAACGACCACAACGACGTCTTGATTTATGGGACAAGTCTCTACTTTCGATTTGATAAATACATTCTACTTTCGATTTGATAAATACATATGCTCATTGATCATTCGAGCATAGCTGAAACTGGAATTGTTAAGACTCAGATGCAAAAATTAAAAAAAAGTTAAAATTATTATTCATTAAAAATAAATTCTCAAATATGTTAAATAATGCACCAAATCCCACCACAAAGCAACAGAATAGCTGGGACGTACAAGTTTGTCCAACAAACCAAGTCTGTTAGTCTACTTCACTTCTCGGCAGGTTTATACATAGCTTCGGTTCTGTATAAATTTTTCCAGAACTTTAGCACAAGTGCAACCTTCTCTAAATTGACAAAGTCAAACCGAAAATTATTATAGAACTGCTTCCGCAAAGAATTTAGAACTATGGCTTCGGAATGATTTCTGGTAAAAACTTTGCTCTCCAATTCAAACTTAAGCTTGATTCAATTGTGCCTGGATGCTGAGCTCAGTCGGTGGAATGCGGGTCTACTAAACCGAACACAGATGGTTCAATTATCACCTCAAACTCGATTATTCGGTTCAGTTGCATCAAAATAATTCCCTTGGCAAATTTCTAAAACAATCTGATGCTAAAGCTAAGTCGAATTTATGGAATATTTACTCCTAATTCCCCCACATATACTGATCCTGAAAACTTAAACTGGTAGATAGTAGTGAAAAATTAACGGGTACAATTGTGAGATAAAATTACTACAAAATAACAACGAAAACGACTGACTTATAGAGGAAATATAAAAACTAAAAACATCAAACATGACCTTTCTGTTGTTCCTATTTTACCATCTCAATCTGTTCAAGCTGAAAATAAAAACTTGGACAAAAGTGAAAACATAAAACAAGAATTAAAAATTAATCTTTCAAGGTTAGCTGGCACAATTATTTTTATGGTCTATTGTAAAATGACAATTATGCTTTAGAAAAACTATTTTGAGGGCTACAACCCTAATTATTTAAAATACATATCAACAGATTTTTGTATTTCAAAAACCAGATATTTGTGTGTGCACCATGTGATACTATTGTCATAAAATAATCTTCTCATTCTGAACAGAATTTGTATGAAAAGTATTTAAAGTTCTCACTGTGCCGATTTCGAGTTGCCTTCAAATCATAAATCATAATCATACGCAAAATTAATAAGTGCAAGTCAATTATATTAAATTATAAATACATAATAAACTAGCGAAGTAGTGAGAATGGGATGCCGCTGCGTTAGCGTTATAACTTTCAGTAGAAACAGCTGATCAAGCCCATGTACACATATTTGTGTTCGTCGCATCAAGAGCCTCCATTTGAGTGCCATATTGACCACGTTTTTGTGAAATTTCAATTTTTGATCATTTTGGACTTTGGTCGCTTCTGTTCTGACCATTTTTGATCACTTTGAAGCTCTGTAACTCAAATTTCGTACATTTAGGCGCTTTGGCCCTATTACAACTTTTTATCAACTCAACGAAAGCTTTCGAATGATGCCCATATTGGGCGGTTCCGCTAGTTTCGATTTTGACCATTTACAACATCACCGTATCGAGTACTTTCACATATCGCATCGGGGTGAAGCGGAGCCCCCCGGTGTCCGCAAGGAACTTACCCCAATCCCTACCCACTTGCAACATTTTAGCCAAATCGGCCAACCCAATCAAAAGTTAGGGCCTTTTCGCGAATGGGTTAAACGAGTTAAAATTAACTCGATCCTTTTCGGGAATGAGTTAAAAGAGCTAAATTTAACTCGCCGAGTTAAGCAGAGTTAAAATTTTTAACCCTTCGGTCATTCGCGAAAAGAGTTAAAAATTAACACTTTTAACTCTACTCTTATGAGTTAAAAAGCTGCAGAGTTAAATTTAACTCTACCCTTTTCATGAATGGGTTAAATTTAACTCTTTTACCTCGCTCCCGATATTTTACATTGAATTATAACCCGCGTCTCAGCACGCGGGTTAAGGTGGTGATTCCTTTTAGAGACATCAACTTTGAACCCTTATTATTCTTTCATTACTTGGAGTCAAGAAGCCATTTTTATATCAAAATGGAGCTTAACATTTTCTCTTTCTAATAAATGCAATGAAACTAACTTTAGTTTTCGGAAACTATTTTACTGGATTTTCGAAGTTCTTTAATTTTCCAGATTTTTTGCAGACTAAAGTAAATTTTTTCGTGAGGCATCGGCTACATCATTCGATTCCACTATCAAATAGCTGGGGACCCTCTTTTAATTATTATGAAATCACTTTTCCTTATGAAGAAATTAGTAAAAATGTTTGAGCAACGTGGATTTTGCCTACTTTTCTCAACTTTAGCAAGCGGCAACTTTAGCTAGAAAAGAAAAAAAAAAAAAAAAAAAAAAAAAAAAAAAAAAAAAAAAAAAAAAAAAAAAAAAAAAAAAAAAACACAAAAAAAAATAAAAAAAAAGCAATCGGGGCAACTAAAAAGGGTCCCTGGGTATTTTTGTGTAAAACAAAAACAGTATTAAGTGGCAACCCTCTAGCTTGCATAGTAAATGCTCCACAGCCGCTGGAAAAAATTGGTCATGTTTTTGCAAAAACTACATTTTTATGATAGCAGCTTGGGGGATAACATTTGGAAGGTTATCATGCCTCGAATAATCGGCCTCGAGGAGACCTTCAAATCGACACCTTTAGTTTAATTTTACGGGTTACGTAGCTCATGAAATCGTGGATTATTTGATTTCTGCAAAAATTACAAGTTTTCAACGCCAAAATAAGAAAATCGGCTATATCTCACACTAGAGAAGAGCTGGAAAGTTGCTTCCAAAAGCAAAAATGTAGAGCTCAACGAGATCTTTCAAATGAGTATAGTCATAACTATGCAGCTGCTGCGCAACTGTCGCAGAAGTCGGCAAAACCGTCCTGAACAGAAATCTCGCAGTTGTGAAGTGGGATTGCGAGGAGGGTGTTAGAACGACCAAATGAACCTTATTTTGAAACTTTCATCAAATTTAATCTTGGTTCGAGCCGTCAACCAACAATATGTGCCCAGAAGGAATCACCACCTTAAGGTGGTGGTTTCCTTTTGTGTAAATTTGACCCTAAAGGCTTCAATTCCTTGTGAAAGTGGATGAAACCTTCCAACTATACTATTTCGGTGCTCTTTAACATTCTGGGACCAGTCCCGCATTTTTAGGTGTAAAGATAGGAAATTTTGGTTTTGCCAGTTTGTTGCTCTAAGCTAAATTTGACCGAAAAAACATTTTGGCAAAACTGCGATTTTGTTTTGAACATCGATTTCTCAAAAACTACCCAATGGATTCGCGTGATTTTTTGCAGGATGAGAATTCGCACTACTGCGGAGGGACATTTTTCTTGGTTTGAGCTAAAACATCTCCAGTTGCGAAAAAACTCAATGCAAAGTTGCGAAATTTCGTGTCACCGCACATTTAATAGATTTTCTTGACCGTTAAGACCTGCTGAGCCAAATCCAAAAAAATGTCCCTCGGCCCACATGTCCTTTATAGGACAGCACAAGAAAAAATTTTGGCCGATTCCACAGTTTTGAGAAATCGATGTTCAAAAATGTTTGGTCTATATTCAGCCTGTCAGATATCAGTATATCAGAAAAGTTTCGCAATTTTTTGCGGATTTTTGCTAGTTTCGTACTCTCATGAGAATCTACAGATTATAAGCTTTAAAATGATGTATAAAGCTCTTTCCAACTCACAAAAGTGTGAAAGTTATGACGTTTCAAAAAATACCCACAAAAGCACTGCACAAAACGATACCAGCACCTTAAACGAGTTAAAAATCTTCTATACTTTACATTGTTAGTGCCATATTTTGCGCACGTAATAAAGCTTTAAATATGAGAGGATAATCCAACGAATGAAAGCGCAACACATAATTTCACTGGATGGTTCAAAATGCTTCAAAATTACTTAAGCATCTGCCAATGTTCTGCTGAATTATTTACACTAAAGCAACGAAATAGACTACTTAATAAAAATAAAAATAGAGGGAACAATTACTGTTTTAAGCATGCTGCACTATTAGAAATAATAATTAAATAAAATTAATTAAATTAAAAATAATTATAATCATAAATAAGTAATAAACTCTAAATTATTTTTTCACAGTTATTTGACAACAATATATGAAATGAATGCTAATTTGCAGTATTATGAGAAAGAGCTGCTGGCAACGCGAAAAGCCGAATCTACGAAACACTACAACCAACCGAAAGCTCAGTTTTTTTCTTCAAAGGTGGACTAATTAAAGGGCTAATTTTGCCATAAAAATTACTGTAAGCTTTACAAAATTTGGGATCTTTTCCACAATCCATCCCCCTCTCAATACGAACTGGTTGGATTGGGGGTTATTGGGTGATCCAAATGCGTTCATATTTTGGGAAGGTGTTACCTGAGGCTCAGTAATTTCAAAAATTCAAAAAAATTTAAATTTTTTTAAATTTTAAAATTTTTTAAATTTCAAAAGTTTTGAATTTTTTCAAAATTTTCCGATAGATTCGATGATGCTGAGCATTTTCCTTCTTGCAGCAACATCTGAAAAAGCTTCCTGCGATCTCCACAGCGACTTTAACTGTAAAGATCAAAGAAAAACGCCGCCCTGTACACAGCCGTAATTGTGTACCTATTGTTGGCGGTAATTTCCTTTGATCTTTACAGTTAGAGCCGCTGTAGAGATCGCAGGAAGCATTTTCAGATGTTGCTGTAAGAAGGAAAAATGCTCAGCAATCGCAAAAATTTTGAAAAAATTCAAAAATTTTGAAATTTAAAGAATTTTAAAATATTTAAAAATTTTGAAATTACTGAGCCTCGGGCTACACCTTCCCAAAACATTGGATCACCCAATAACCCCCAATCTAACCAGTTCGTTTGAGGGGGGGATTGTGGAAAGATCAAAATTTGAACCTTTAAATCTTTTGAGACGTCTATTTATAATTGTTGTGAATTTGTGATGCTCCACAAGTTACAGGATCAATTGTTATCCCAACTGTTCCGGGCAACCATTTTCAAATTCAATTTGAAAATCTCCATTGAATTTAATAAACAAATATTTTTCTATTTAATTTTGCTGCGCCTGCCTTTTTAGTATTAAATTTAGTTGAAATTGACCAAAATCGTCCATGTTTTTAACAGGATCAAGAGAAACCGATTTTGCTGAAAATATGTACAGATGGTTTTTTGGCTCTGTCGTGGTCTCAGCAAACGAACATGGTACCTGTTTTTCGGCTCAACTATTCATAAGCACTTTGTTAAGCTGGCAATAGAAACAACGAAAACCTGGACCAAAATACTTTCCTCAGATTCGTTTTCAGCGAACTCTGAAAATTCCTGTATATACAACTTTTCATGAAAGCCCTAAAAAATCTTTAATTGGTTCCTCTTGAAATGTAGTTTTACCCATGTTGTTAACCACTTGAAAGCTTAAACATTAAAATTTTGCTGCAGATTTGTCAATTATTTGTTGAAATGCATCCGTGCTAAATTTCCGGCAAAATCGGTTAAAAACTGCAAGTTGGACAGAGGATTCGCTCGGATCGCCCTAACGCTAAATTGATGATTAATAAATGAGTAAATATCTTCTTTTGTACCGTACCTATTTTATTTAAAATTTTCGGAATATAAAAACGGGACGCTCTGGAAAAGAAAAACGACCGCTTTTAAATAATTATTTATATCTTTTGCTAGGGATCCTTTATCTACAGGTCAACGTCATTCGATAGAGGGGAAACAGGGCTTTTATTTAATACCTAATTAGAAGTACTTAGTTGACCCATGTAGTTTGACCGAGGCAAAAACCAAAACTTTGTCCCTTATTACCAGGTGTCCCTTATTACCCCGTTTTACCCTACGGAGAAGGGCATAGAAAGTCGGAAAGATATTACGTCATTAAGAATAGCTTTGGAAACATCGTAGAATTTTTTTCGTTTAGCAATTCAAAACCTGAAAACCTTAAAGGATTTAAAAGATGCTCCAAAGGATTTTGAAAACATACTAGAAATTATCTACAACTTATTAGAATTTGAAGACTTTCAAAAGCTTAAAATTTTCATATTTTGACAGTCGAACTAATATTTGGATCTCAAATTTTTATACAATTTTTACAATATTTTTATATTACACGAACATTTTTATTATGCATGGAATCCCTCAAAGTAAAAAAAAAGGTTAAAATAAAAAAAATAAAAGTATATAAAATTCTTTCAAAATGGATTTTCTTGTTAAAATTATTATTTCCTCCCCAGTGCTTCAATGCTTTTGCAATCCAAATTAAAGTTCGATTGGTCAAGCTTTTGGATGTATTAAAATTAAAAGTAAATTATATATAGATGTGTGCATAAAGTAGTCAAGTTTTCAATATCTAAACGAAAAGTATCTCTACTATGTTTTTAAAGCTGTTCTGAAACTGTTATTTTTTTTATTTTAACCCAGTTTTTTACTTTGAGGGATTCCATGCAATAATAAAAATGTTCGTGTAATATAAAAAATATTGTAAAAATTGTATAAAAACTTGAGATCCAAATATTAGTTCGACTGTCAAAATATGAAAATTTTAAGCTTAGTTGTAGATAATTTCTACTATGTTTTCAAAATCCTTTGGAGCATCTTTTAAATCCTTTAAGGTTTTCACGTTTTCAATTGCTAAACGAAAAGAAATTCTACTATGATTCCAAAGCTATTCTTAATGACGTAATATCTTTCCGACTTTCTATGCCCTTCTCCGTATACAGTTACAGTGAAGCGCTGTTCTTAGACATTAACCAAAACATTTTACATCAAAATGCAATCAGACGAGGTTCTGTTCGCCCAATTGCAATTAGACAATGGTACGTCTAACTGCAATTAGACTGAAAATTTTCAGTCTAACAGCATTTCGCTCAGTCTCATGCTATTAGACTAGCCCAATTGCAATTAGACTGAAATTCTCCGTCTAATTGCAATTAGACGGAAAATGCTTTTAGACTGCGACATGGATAGTCTTATAAAGCTTGAATTCAATTCAGTGCTCAATTCTTCTGAGTATTAGGGTTTTATTGGGTTGCCGCGCCGCTGTTTTCACAAAAAGGGTAACCCTTTCATCTCGGTATATCATATCATGTCATGTGTATTCATCATTCCCTACGTTTGGAAAATTTTAAATAAAATAGGTACGGCAGCAAAAGAAGATATTTACTCATTTATTAATCATCAATTTAGCGTTAGGGCGATCCGAGCGAATCCCTCTGTCCAACTTGCAGTTTTTAACCGATTTTGCTGAAATTTAGCACGGATGCATTTCAACAAATAATTGACAAATCTGCAGCAAAATTTTAATGTTTAAGCTTTCAAGTGGTTAACAACGTGGGTAAAACTACATTTCAAGAGGAACTAACTAAAGATTTTTTACGACTTTCATGAAAAGTTGTATATACAGGAATTTTCAGAGTTCGCTGAAAACGAATCTGAAGACAGTATTTTGGTCCAGGTTTTCGTTGTTTCCATTGCCAGCTTAACAAGAAAGTGCTAATGAATAGTTGAGCCGAAACGTTTGCTGAGACCACGACAGAGCCAAAAACCCCTCTGTACATATTTTCAGCGAAATCGGTTTCTCTTGATCCTCTTAAAAGCATGGACGATTTTGGACAATTTCAACTGAACTTTAATATTAAATAGGCTGGCGCAGCAAAGTTAAATAGAAAAAATATTTGTTTATTAAAATTCAATGGAGATTTCAAATTTGAATTGAAATGGTTGCCCTTAAAACAGTTGGGATAACAATTGATCCTGTAATTCTGTGGAGCATCACAAATTCGCGTAACAATTATAAATAGATGTCCTTTCAAAAGATTTAAAGGTTCAAATTTTGGATCTTTTCCACAATCCCCCCCTCAATACGAACTGGTTAGATTGGGGGTTATTGGGTGATCCAAATGCGTTCATGTTTTGGGAAGGTGTAGCCCGAGGCTCAGTAATTTCAAAATTTTTAAATATTTTAAAATTCTTTAAATTTCAAAATTTTTGAATTTTTTCAAAATTTTCGATTCTGGTTTTCCTTCTTACAACAACATCTGAAAATGCTTCCTGCGATCTCTACAGCGGCTCTAACTGTAAAGATCAAGGGAAATTACCACCAACTTAGGTACACATACGGCTGTGTACGGGCGGCGTTTTTCTTTGATCTTTACAGTTAAAGTCACTGTGGAATCGCAGAAAATGTTGCTGCAAGAAGGAAAATGCTCAGCATCATCGAATCTATCGGAAAATTTTGAAAAAATTCAAAAACTTTTGAAATTTAAAAAATTTTAAAATTTAAAAAAAAATTAAATTTTTTTGAATTTTTGAAATTACTGAGCCTCAGATAACACCTTCCCAAAATATGAACGCATTTGAATCACGCAAACCTCAATACAACCAGTTGTATTGAAGAGGGGTAGTTGGGAAAAGATCCCAAATTTTGTAAAGCTTACAGTAATTTTTATGGCAAAATTAGCCCTTTAATTAATCCACCTTTGAAGAAAAAAACTGAGCTTTCGGTTGGTTGTAGTTTTCGTAGATTCGGCTTTTCGCGTTGCCGCGCTCTTTCTCATAATACTGCAAATAGCATTCATTTCATATATTGTTGTCAAATAACTGTGAAAAAATAAAATTTATTACTTATTTATATATAATTATTTTAATTAATTAATTTTATTTAATTATTATTTCTAAATGCCATCTTAAAACTAATTTTCCCTCTATTTTTATTTTTATTAAGTAGTCTATTTCGTTGCTTTTGTAAATAATTCAGCAAAATGCAATGCTTATAATTTTGAAGCATTTTGAACCATCCAGTATTTGTTGCGCTTTCATTCTTGGATTACCTCTCATATTTAAAGCTTTATTACATGAGAAAATATGGCACTAACAGTAATAAAGATTTTTAACTCTTTAAGGTCTGTATCTTTTGTGCATCTTTTTGGTATTTTTTAAACGTCATAACTTTCACACTTTTGTGAGTTGGAAAGAGCTTTTCTACATCATTTTAAAGCTTAAATCTGTAGATTCTCATAAGTACGAAACTAGCAAAAATCCAAAAAAAAAATTCGAAACTTTTCTAAACTGAACTACAGGCTGAAAAACCAGCATTTTTGAACATCGATTTCTCAAAACTGTGGAATCGCCATTTCTTGTGCTGTCCTATAAAGGACATGCCGAGGACATTTTTTTGGATTTCTCACAGGTCTTAACGGTCAAAAATCTATTAAATGTGCGGTGACACGAATTTCGCAACTTTGCATTGAGTTTTTCGCAACTGGAGATGTTTTAGCTCAAACCAAGAAAAATGTCCCTCCGCAGTAGTGCAATTCTCATCCTGCAAAAAATCACGCGAATCCATTGGGTAGTTTTTAAAATCGATGTTCAAAACAAAATCGCAGTTTTGCCAAAATGTTTTTCGGTCAACTCTAGCTTAAGCAACAAACTCCGCTAATAGGCATTGATACAATGTGCAATGAGACTGTGTATCGATCGAGTATAAATAAACCAAAATTGTCCGTACATTTGGTATAATTTTGAAAAAAACTGATTTTCTCGAAAACGGCCATTTTTGACCCAAAAATCGTTTTTTCTTATACTGACTTAATCACAGGGATAGCTCAAGTTGTAAGAGCAAAAATGTTCATTTTTGTTCCCTCTTTCCAGCCATACCAACCAATCTGGTGTCTCGACTATGTGCTGAGAGAATAATGGCAATAACCAAAAATTTCCTATCTTTACACCTAAAAATGCGGGACTGGTCCCAGAATGTTAAAGAGCACCGAAATAGTATAGTTGGAAGGTTTCATCCACTTTCACAAGGAATTGAAGCCTTTAGGGTCAAATTTACACAAAAGGAAACCACCACCTTAAGGTGGTGATTCCTTCTGGGCACATATTGTTGGTTGACGGCTCGAACCAAGATTAAATTTGATGAAAGTTTCCAAAATAAGTTCATTTGGTGTTCTAACACCCTCCTCGCAATCCCGCTTCAAAATTTCGAGATTTCTGTTCAGGACGGTTTTGCCGACTTCTGACAGTTGCGCAGCAGCTGCATAGTTATGACTATACTCATTTGAAAGATCTCGTTGAGCTCTACATTTTTGCTTTTGGAAGCAACTTTCCAGCTCTTCTCTAGTGTGAGATATAGCCGATTTTCTTATTTTGGCGTTGAAAACTTGTAATTTTTGCAGAAATCAAATAATCCACGATTTCATGAGCTACGTAACCCGTAAAATTAAACTAAAGGTGTCGATTTGAAGGTCTCCTCGAGGCCGATTATTCGAGGCATGATAATCTTCCAACTGCTATCCCGTAAGCTGCTATCATAAAAATGTAGTTTTTGCAAAAACATGACCAATTTTTTTCCAGCGGCTGTGGAGCATTTACTATGCAAGCTAGAGGGTTGCCACTTAATACTGTTTTTGTTTTACACAAAAATACCCAGGGACCCTTTTTTAGTTGCCCCGATTGCTGCTTTCTAGCTAAAGTTGCCGCTTGCTAAAGTTGAGAAAAGTAGGCAAAATCCACGTTGCTCAAACATTTTTACTAATTTCTTCATAAGGAAAAGTGATTTCATAATAATTAAAAGAGGGTCCCCAGCTATTTGATAGTGGAATCGAATGATGTAGCCGATGCCTCACGAAAAAATTTACTTTAGTCTGCAAAAAATCTGGAAAATTAAAGAACTTCGAAAATCCAGTAAAATAGTTTCCGAAAACTAAAGTTAGTTTCATTGCATTTATTAGAAAGAGAAAATGTTAAGCTCCATTTTGATATAAAAATGGCTTCTTGACTCCAAGTAATGAAAGAATAATAAGGGTTCAAAGTTGATGTCTCTAAAAGGAATCACCACCTTAACCCGCGTGCTGAGACGCGGGTTATAAATTCAATGTAAAATATCGGGAGCGAGGTAAAAGAGTTAAATTTAACCCATTCATGAAAAGGGTAGAGTTAAATTTAACTCTGCAGCTTTTTAACTCATAAGAGTAGAGTTAAAAGTGTTAATTTTTAACTCTTTTCGCGAATGACCGAAGGGTTAAAAATTTTAACTCTGCTTAACTCGGCGAGTTAAATTTAGCTCTTTTAACTCATTCCCGAAAAGGATCGAGTTAATTTTAACTCGTTTAACCCATTCGCGAAAAGGCCCTAACTTTTGATTGGGTTGGCCGATTTGGCTAAAATGTTGCAAGTGGGTAGGGATTGGGGTAAGTTCCTTGCGGACACCGGGGGGCTCCGCTTCACCCCGATGCGATATGTGAAAGTACTCGATACGGTGATGTTGTAAATGGTCAAAATCGAAACTAGCGGAACCGCCCAATATGGGCATCATTCGAAAGCTTTCGTTGAGTTGATAAAAAGTTGTAATAGGGCCAAAGCGCCTAAATGTACGAAATTTGAGTTACAGAGCTTCAAAGTGATCAAAAATGGTCAGAACAGAAGCGACCAAAGTCCAAAATGATCAAAAATTGAAATTTCACAAAAACGTGGTCAATATGGCACTCAAATGGAGGCTCTTGATGCGACGAACACAAATATGTGTACATGGGCTTGATCAGCTGTTTCTACTGAAAGTTATAACGCTAACGCAGCGGCATCCCATTCTCACTACTTCGCTAGTTTATTATGTATCTTATAATTTAATATAATTGACTTGCACTTATTAATTTTGCGTATGATTATGATTTATGATTTGAAGGCAACTCGAAATCGGCACAGTGAGAACTTTAAATACTTTTCACTTTACAAATTCTGTTCAGAATGAGAAGATTATTTTATGACAATAGTATCACATGGTGCACACACAAATATCTGGTTTTTGAAATACAAAAATCTGTTGATATGTATTTTAAATAATTAGAGTTGTAGCCCTCAAAATAGTTTTCTAAAGCATAATTGTCATTTTACAATAGACCATAAAAATAATTGTGCCAGCTAACCTTGAAAGATTAATTTTTAATTCTTGTTTTATGTTTTCACTTTTGTCCAAGTTTTTATTTTCAGCTTGAACAGATTGAGATGGTAAAATAGGAACAACAGAAAGGTCATGTTTGATGTTTTTTAGTTTTTATATTTCCTCTATAAGTCAGTCGTTTTCGTTGTTATTTTGTAGTAATTTTATCTCACAATTGTACCCGTTAATTTTTCACTACTATCTACCAGTTTAAGTTTTCAGGATCAGTATATGTGGGGGAATTAGGAGTAAATATTCCATAAATTCGACTTAGCTTTAGCATCAGATTGTTTTAGAAATTTGCCAAGGGAATTATTTTGATGCAACTGAACCGAATAATCGAGTTTGAGGTGATAATTGAACCATCTGTGTTCGGTTTAGTAGACCCGCATTCCACCGACTGAGCTCAGCATCCAGGCACAATTGAATCAAGCTTAAGTTTGAATTGGAGAGCAAAGTTTTTACCAGAAATCATTCCGAAGCCATAGTTCTAAATTCTTTGCGGAAGCAGTTCTATAATAATTTTCGGTTTGACTTTGTCAATTTAGAGAAGGTTGCACTTGTGCTAAAGTTCTGGAAAAATTTATACAGAACCGAAGCTATGTATAAACCTGCCGAGAAGTGAAGTAGACTAACAGACTTGGTTTGTTGGACAAACTTGTACGTCCCAGCTATTCTGTTGCTTTGTGGTGGGATTTGGTGCATTATTTAACATATTTGAGAATTTATTTTTAATGAATAATAATTTTAACTTTTTTTTTAATTTTTGCATCTGAGTCTTAACAATTCCAGTTTCAGCTATGCTCGAATGATCAATGAGCATATGTATTTATCAAATCGAAAGTAGAATGTATTTATCAAATCGAAAGTAGAGACTTGTCCCATAAATCAAGACGTCGTTGTGGTCGTTATCGTTGCTTTAGTTTCGATCCCCATACATTATTCAGTTTAATATTTTTTAAATAAATTTTCCGAATTCTGAAACCTACAGGAACTTTACTTACTAGACAAGCAAACTTTGACAAAAATAAAGTTGACTGCTCTCCACTGAGAAGGTTGTACAACGCGAAAAGAAAAACTGCTTAGAATTGTACGGCGAAATTTGGGTCAATCTTATTCAGAAAAAGGCACGCAACAACCCTCAATCCTTACAGAAATTTCAGATTTTCTACTGTTTTACATTTTCATTTTCTAGAGACTGTTTTGTATTTTAGGTGCTTCTGAACATTTCTTTTTTCACTGCCGTTTATTATGATCTCAGCATGTGTCACTGCTTTACAATAATGTGGTTCTGTATTGTATTTATTGTACTGTTGCTCAATTCGAGGGAAATTCGCGGTCTTGGCTGGCTGGATTTTCGCTGTCCGAACGGTCACTATCTGTCAAACTTTGATAGTCTGTATCGAAATAAAAAGAATGATGAACGGTTATACAGTTTCGAGTGCTCACAGCTGGCAAATGTGACTGTAAGTTGACAAAAATTTGAAGTAGTGAAACCGTTGGTTGAAGGAGAACTCAGACCAGTTTTAGGCTGTTAGCATTATCAGCAATATTGGTGATAGCCCGGTTCACACTGGGCAATAATTACGGGCAATATGATTGCCAACAGATTGCCCATTCCTATTGCTAGTATGAACACAGTAAAAAGTGCCAGCAATATATTGTTTTCAATCAGTAATTACAGCTAGGGAAGTGAGCAAGCTTTGTGGCAATTAAACGTGCAGATATATAGGAGCGTACAGATTGCCACTGGACAACAATTTTAAATTTCTCGCTATATTGCCGGCAATCTTGGCGATGCACTGTGAACGGGTGCATTGGTGGCAGTATGCCACTGTCCCTAAATTGCTGTCAAGTAGATTGCATGCAGATTGCCAAGTGTGAAATGGGCTTTAGGGTTCTTCGAGTCGAGTATTCCTGATCCATCCCCGGCTGGGTCAATTCTTTACTTTGACTAATGAGTGGAACTTTGCGCCTCCATTCTCTCTCTTGTATACATATGTCAAGTTTCAATGGTATACGATGCTGCAGCACCTCAAGTCCTTATCCTCAAGTTTCTTTCGTCTACCAGCATTTGCATTGCATGTTCAGCTTTTATAACATTTACTTGAGGTAGTTTCAATGAAACCAGGTTTATGCGATCTTATAGTACATACGCAACCTTTCTGTTTCAGTATGATGCCTATTCCAGTCAAGCCTGTGGTTTCAGTGAACCAGCGTCCACCAAAAACGGCGACGTTTTCCTTTCCTGTCCAAAATCAACCTACATCGGCGGGGTGCTGTTGTCAAAGGAAGAACCTTATTTAGAGTGAGCGCTAAAACTGGATTTTTGACACGTATGTAGCTGTAGCATCAAAAGTTTTTAATAGGAATTTTTAGGAAAATAGGAAAAAATAGGAAAATCTTAATGTTTCGAGCATATTGCTGCTTAATACATTTGGAAGCATTTTTAGTTTATTATTTGTTTAGATGGAAACTGCTTTGCTGTGTGAACTCAGAAGTAGCCATCGATGAAGGTTCCTGCACACCGACGTCTCTACTGAATGAGTGGCAAGGGATCATGGATTACGCCACGCCCCAGGGCTTTCTGATGAGATCATTTCAGAGCATTTATGACAGCAAGAAACAGTAGGTCACACGTTGGCTGGTCTATAACTGTATAATAAAATAGGTGGGTTCAAATCCCGGCACATGCGCATTCTTTTGTGCCTTCGATGGTATGGTAATGTTGGGCAGTAATTTTAAAGTCGAAACTATCAAAAACTTCGTCGTTTTTAAGCTTCCTTGTGTCGAGTCCAAACAAATGTCCCGGAACTGAGACTCGTTTGAGTAGTCCCGAATTAAGTCATCCAAAAGTGTACCTTTCACTGTTTTCTATTTTGCATGTTTTCATTTTCCTTTCTCTGCTTTTCATTTTGTTCCTTTTGTATTTCAGGGACAGACGTTGGTGGTTGGACATCTGTTCCTACGCCGGAGGTCAAACGCCAACCACAACCGCCGCAGCCACCACCTCGCCACCGGTGGCTGCGAAAGTGGCTGAGAAACCGTCTGCAGCCACTCACTACATAATGCCGTCCCTCCAGTTGTATCACACGGATATTAGGGAGATGGTCCCTTATGAAATCTCCCCCAGTCTGAAACCGGTCAAACCGACAGACAGTCAGTCCGGTTCCTTCCTTCAGGAAACGATTCCCAAACCAGCGACAACAACAACAACGACAACAACAACGACAACGGCAACGCCTTCGATTGAAGGAATGAGACAGCGAGAGGAGACCTTTCAACGGCTGCTGTCCAGCGCCATGAAAGGCGACTCCTCCTTTCTGCCTGCCTTTTCGGATGACGGGGAAATTCAGCAGATCGCCCGAGAGAAACTGGCTGATCTCCAACTGGAGCCGCAGCCTGACGCTCGATCGTTGCCCGGATTCGCCCATCCGCTGCCGGTTGTGCGGGGTCCAGCGCTCAGCAACCTGATCAGCGACCTGCGTCAGCGCTCCAACTCCGACGTTGTCGCGCGTCGACAGCTTAAGAGCGATGATAGTCTCCCGCCGCGTCCTCCGTTGGGTGGTTTCAGTGACGCCTCGGATTCCTTGCCACCTCGTCCTGGGAAGTCTGAAACAAAACAGAACAGTCTAGGCGCCGGCCTAGACCAGTTGGACTCTCTTTCGACGTCGGAGAAGGACCAGTTTTTGGGGTTTCTGGGCGGGGCGTCCACGTTTCTGCAGGACGTTCATGACAACGTTCAGTTTGCCTTCACCGACGACGAAGGAGAGTTCAGCTTCCGCGACGGGATTGCTGCCACATTGGACTATCTTGGACTCTGTGGATCCCCAACCTACAAACGAAAAAAACGAAAACTGTTTGATTGACTTCTTGATTGTTAATATTATGAAGTGTGCTCTTATTGTCATCTATTGAAGCCTGTAGTCATTGAATTTTGTTGTAAATAAATGTTTCATGTTCATTTCGTGGGTCTGTTTCGGGCCCGAAAGTTGTACTTCCAAAAATCCAAGTTCGAAACGTTTAAGATTAATGTGATTGCAGAGCTATAACAACTTCAAATCTAAATAGATTACGCAAGCACCAAGCAATAAATGTACATCATATTATGTACAATTTGACAGTAGCAATTATCCTTGCCGGCCATCAGTAAATGGGAGTTAGTCGATGAAATAAGTAACAAGTTACCCTTAAAAGGGGAATAATACCGCCGTAGTGTTTGAAATATATGTGTTCAATGTGTTGTTTGAACATATTGTTCTACTGTTCTGTGACGTCAGCATTTGACTAGTTTCAACTCCACAACATTCGCAGTTTCTGAGACAAAGGAATGACAGTATTTTATTGCTATTGCCAATTGTGAAACTAAAATACTACCGGAAGAATGATTCGATCTGTGTCCGGACCAGCGCCAAGCGGGCACACTAACCACTACACCACTCTGACTTGAACAAATTTATCGACTAAACCGCGAGACAGAAAATTATGATTTATCTGTGTATGTTTATTTATAACAGTTTATTTTATCTAAATTCTAAAGCAAAGCAAACGTTAATGAAAGAAATACAGTGCAAGCGCAAAATCAATCTTTTCACCCGAAAATGGTAATTGTAGTTTTAGCTATTTATTGATTTGGTAAGCGTCTGCCATTCAAGTGACAGTAAATAACGCCCGATTAGTGGTAATATGAGAAAAGGCAGACAGTGATCGTTTGCACAACAATTTACAGAGCGATGAAATTGAAGTAAATCGACTGCAACAAGGCTCTAATAATAGCAAAATCATAGAAAAATTGTTGGGCGAAAAAACCTGCGTACTAGGACATATGTTGAAGATAGGACGGAAATCCTCCGCGCCAAGCAATTTACATGCAAAACATAGGAATTCAGATGGGTCAACCCATTACAAGTAAGTTAGAAAATCAAAATGTAAGAGAAAGTTCGTATACAGTCGTAATTTTCGCAAACACAGTAGACAGTTACACTAACTAGCCTACGTTAAGAAAATCAATATTAGAGAGCTCACAAATGAGCGACGGCTTTCTGGTTAGTGTGCTAGCACACTTTTTGTTAAGAAATGACCCTTATTTTTAGGCCTGAAAGGCTATCTAAGCGCAGTAAAAATGGGGACAAAAGACTTTTGTCTCCGTACCTAAAAGGTAAGGTAGGGGTTATTTGACCTGCTGAAACCAAATATAAATCCGTTCTTCGATATGACGCTTCCTTCGTTCAGTGTGCGCTTACAACTGTCTTAGAGCTTTTTGGAGCGATCGCCATCCATACTTCGAGAAATCAATCTACCATTTTTAAACATTGAAGCGAGGTTTAGTGACCTAGCTTTCTGCACATCTTGGTACACTCACAGACCTGTAATGCGCAAAGTTTCAGCCGATTCTGCCACAATACCTTGGAGTAATTGACTCACATCTTCGAAATGGCACCAAATAACAGCGACAATATCGATAATGTAATCTAGCACTGCGAACGCAGGGATTAACGAAATCACGTCATTTTTACATTAAAGAATTCCATGCAGCGTAGCGTCCTGTGAAGCCATCAGAAGTTGGTGTTGTCGGTCCAAAGCTCGACATGACACGTACCCAAACTTTGCCTCGCCCTGATCGCTATGCGCTAGGTACGGTGCCCAAAGTTTCCAAAAATAGTACTGACATATAGCGCTTTGACATCGTTTAAAATAATCCTTAGATCTGTGTATACTTTTCTATGCGATACAATCAAAGTGCGGAAAATTGGGTGTTGTAGGTCTATACTTTAAACTATTTTATAGTAAACCTAATACTATTATATGGCAAAAGACAAGCTAGCTTTTCCAACATCGAACTTTTAGTAAAATTCGTAGCCCCCTCCTCCTTAACTTAACTTAACTAATCTTTTGACGTCGGAGAAGGATTAGTTTGTGGGTATTCAGGGGGCCTCCACCTATCTATCTACAGGACGTTCATGAAAATGTGGCTTAGCTTTAACTTTCAAATACGAAATTATTGACAGATTGAGCTATATAGATCTACATCGATTACGCAAGCACCAACCAATAAATATTTACCCTTGCAGCATAAGAAATCATTAAACAAGCACAGGTAATTTGATCCGCCAAGGGTCTTTCTGGAACTTGAATTTAGAGTTATGGAATGTCAAAAAATCCATTACGCAGGATAACTTCACTGGAACATAACGGTAACTGAGCATATTTTGTACGTATAAACTATTGCAATGGATTGGATACGGGTTGCCTTGTTCATTTATATAACTGTTTATTCATCTCAATATTATATAGACTCGTTATAGACAAAAATATTGACTCAATTAGTTTGTCACAATTTCGTACAAGCTTTCGCAGCTCCTCACGTTAAGTATATACATATTCAACACTTTTATTTAGCTATTAAAGCCCCTAATCATTATTCTCAGAGCGGGCAAAATTAAGTTAAAATTTGAGGTACTTTTGGAATTCGTAGTATAAATTGATGTCTATAATTATTATTCTCTCAATCTAAATTCAGTCAATTTTCCATTTTCAGATTTATTTGTTCAGCAAAACTAACCTTGCAATTGCTGAAGGTAAGATTACACCGACCATATCTGAACTACTTCTTACTAAATCATATTCAGACCATATGACTGTAACAGCAATTGACAGTAGAAGGATAATTCGTTCAACAAAAGCGGTTAATTTGGTTGTAATAAACCGTCAAACACACAACCTAGCAGGACTTTCTACTTCAATTTCTGATGTCTCTACTACTCCATACGCAAAAAGATTTTGGTCGAATGACAAGATCGTACTGATTGCAGTGACTGTACTGATTGTTATCGGCCTATTTATGCTCTGCTGTGGCATATTGATCTACTTAAAATGTCGGAAAAGATCAAAGGACAGCCGGAGATCCAGTGACACTCAACCGGTGAAGTACAAAAAAATCGTGAGACCACCCAAGGGCAAACTGGTTTCTCGATTTCAGGCCAGCCGGCTTAGCCTGGTCGCCGAAGAAGAAATTCGAAAGTCGAACGAAAAACTGTCCTATGAGGGACGGGGACTGTTTAGCGAAAATTCGGAACCATCGGTGAGTGATATTCAGCTTTCTGGTTCATACATGGAAAGGATTAAGATCGGTTCGACTACCACAATTGATCAAATCGATCTGAGCGCGGTGCCGACGACGACAGAGTCAAGTTACCAATCAACGAATTTGCGGCTGCTTGAAGATGAAGAAGAAACTGAAGATGAAGAAGAAACTGAAGATGAAGAATTAGGAGAAGAGGAAATTACAGAAGTTGTTTAAACTCATGCTCAGGAAAATAAAACTACTGATTCTTTTTTATTTGACATTTAAGTTTAGCATTCATTGATTTATTTCAATCGATTCGTATAGGTAGTTCTTCTGTGTTCGGAGCGCAGAAAGCATCGTATCAAAAAGCAATTTTGCATAATTGACGTAGAATGAATGTTTAGGCGGTCCAAATGTCAGTTTCAGATGGCATTGGAGTTTGCAAAAGGATAACATTACTTGTTTTTCAACGGAATGAAGCTGAATTGATAGAATCAAAAAGTGACCAAGTGACCTGTTTTTTGGGAAGATCCCTCAATTATACTCAAAACCTAACTTGCATTGTGTGAACCAATTAATAGTTTTTAATATTTAATAATTAATAATAATATGCTGTAGAAAAACGGTGGCTATTCCACAGATCCTCCACCGTTCTTAATCGGGCTTGGGACCAGATTTGGTGCAGTTACTAACGCATTAGTACAAGAACATATTGCAAATTTTAGGCGTTTAGTTTCTCTTTATAGCAGCCAATTTGCGATTTTTGCAAGTTTCAGCGATTTTTGCAAATTCTGCTCTTCCAATAACCGAAACTAAAATGTTTTTGACCCAGTTATTGGTATTGTCACATTAGCACCGCCTGCAACTCGATGTTGAATTAAATAGAATTAATAGCACCCATAGCAACAGTGCAGAATTGCATTTAGAAGAAAAGTAAGCCACTATAGGGCTCCTTTTCTTAGCACTGCGTAACGGTGCTCCGATCAGAATACGCGAATATTCCCCCGTTAGGTGGGGGGAGTCGGCCAAATCGACAGCACATACCCACTCCGTTTGGTGGGGGAGATAGCTGAAAAGAGGTCCCAGTTTTTGGAGGGGGGGGGTAGCCAACAGCCAATCAGATTGCAGAGACCCTCTTCCCTTTTGGTGGGAGGGTTGAGCAGAGGATTACGGTAGTTTCACTGCATTTCTAAAATGGGTCCCCGTTTGGTGGAGGGGGAGGTAGGCAAAAGAGGTTCCCGTTTGGGGGGGGGTAGGCAAGTAGTAATAGAGAGGACAATTGAGCGCTATTTGGGTGCCATTTCTGATCCCGCTTTGGGTGCTGTTTCCCTGTTTTGTTTCCCTGTTTTCGGGTGACAGTTTTGATCACTAGTTTTTGGGTGACAGTTTTGATCCCAATTTTGGGTGACTATCTTGCTCTCATTATTGGGTACTGTTTGCCTCTCATATTTAGGTGACTAATTAGTTGTGAAAGGTCATCAGGCTTATATGTTATGGGTAGCATTTTTTGGATGTTGATTTGACTTTCAACTTTTGGGTGACTGTTTTGAATCCCATGATAATGAAACAGAAATATATGTAATGATTCAAATTTTTTGGGTGACATTTTTGATCTCAACTTTTGGGTGTCTGTTTTGATCCCAATTTTTGGTGCCAGTTTTGATCCCTATTTTTGGGTGTCTGTTTTGATCCCAATTTTGGGTGCCACTTTTGATCCTTATTTTTGGGTGACTGTTTTGATCCCTAGTTTTGGGAGACTATTTTGATCCCTAGTTTTGGGTGACTATTTTGATCCCTAGTTTTGGGTGACTGTTTTGATCCCACGTTTGGGTGGTAGTTCTATGCCATGCTCAAGTACTGTCAATGTGGTAACTGGAATATATAGGTGCTCATTATTTTGCGGGTTATTTTCACTATAATGTTCTATAATGTTCTATAACGACATATTTTCACACTATATATAATGTTCTGTTTACAAATATGTAAAAGTTTTAAAAAGGAGGAAACGTCATCCGTCGTGACGTCGACCAGGCTTTGAGACTCCTTCTGGCAATTTGGTTGAGTTGTTTTTGACCAACCCTACGGGGCCAGTTTCCTGGCTAACACTTTGCACCTTCGGGTGATGATCATTACATTGTGATGTCTAATGCAGCAAACCACAACAACAACAAAAGTGGCTGCTCAAATTCATGTTCATAACGTGTTCAGACGATATGTTAATTTAACCTCGTATGCTCACAAGGTTGATAACGTTGGATGTTTATGAAACGTATACTGTTTATGAAGTAAAATTGTTTTAAATACAGCATGGTGTGGCAGTCAGTTGCGATCAAATTCAAAGAAATCCGTGCAGATATCCTAAGAATATGTCAGCAACTGGTAAGTGACGTTCTAAGTTAAAGGAATAAAGAGCTCGTTGTGTAATAAAATGGTTTTGATAGAGTGAGAAATTCTGTGACTAATGTTACCAATTTTTATTTCAGAAACTCAGCAACCTGTATGTCCTCTGTGCCCGCAACAATTCACACAGCGAAACAACCTGCAGAGACACCTTCGGAAGAAGCATCGAACTGTGTACCGTACCTTATTCCCCAGACCAAATAATCACGCTTGTTCCATGTGCTCTGAAACATTCACGCTGTCGCACAACTTGAACAGACACAAGCAAGAACAACATGGCGATTCAGGATTTTACAAATGCGATCAATGTGGGAAAACCTTCCTCAAAAAATCCAACCTACTCAGTCACATCGGTCGAAAGCACAGCGTACCAACAACCCAACAACCTCCGCAACCACCGACAGAAGAAGCTTCAACTCCGACACCAGCTATCACTACTGATGAATCACTTCCAGTTGACCAACCCGGTCAGGAGTATATCCACTAAGCAAAACCCACGACAAAGAAATTCCTCCCAACTCGCAACTTTCGCTTATAAGGAACCTTAACTGTGTTGTGGTTGGAATAATCATTATATACGGATAATGTATGTGTAAATGACGTGTATGATGTAGATAAAACGACCTACAGTGTTAGTTCTGAAGCAAGTAGCAATGCAAACTTTAAAGTTATTCGAACCAACAAGAATAAGTTAGTGATAAGGAAATGCAACACAGACAGGAAATTTGAATTTCATGAAGCAACAAACAACAAACACACTAGTTTACATTTACCAGTAACCCATGAAGATTGCAGCCCTCCGGCAAAATAAAAACAGAATTATCGGGAACTGAAGCTAAACATTTGGAAAACTGTTTTGAATAAAGATTAGTTAGGTTGACGCCACCGGCAAACGACTCTAGTTGCCTTGGGGGTGGCTGAGATGACCGCACGGTAGTATGGCTTGGGACCATGTTTTCTGTCCATGGTCTTCGCTTCTCCGCTTCATATCCATATTTTAGAAACGGTCTGCGGAGAGCAGCAGTTTTCGGATCTCTAATGAGAACCACAATAACGCTGGGACACTTACAAAAACAGTTGACGCCAAATTGAGCACGGTAGACGAATATACATAGTAAATTCCAGCTAGCCAACGGCCAATGTTAGCAAATAGCTAAAGAGCGGCCAATGTCTTACAGCCAAGCAACGGCCAACGGCCTACCAGCGGCCATCGGCCAACGGCCAACCAGCGGCCATCGGCCAACGGCCAATTAGCTGACCTACTTCAAACTCCGGCCAAACCAGTGTTGGGCGCGGGCCGCGGGTACCCGCGGGCACCCCGGTCCCGCGGGGGGCGGGCGGGCCAAAAATTAGTATCGCTTCCCGCGTGGGCCGATGCGGGCCAATTTTTTGTGAGACAAGATAAGAAAGTTTGAATTTTTGACGAATTCTAGCATTATAATGGAACTTTTCCTCATTGAAATATATTTTGTCTTCCTTTCCCCACTTCTCTTGTTCTTACTTCTTATAATTTTGAATATTACTCATTTAGCATTTTCTGTAGCTAATAAGTGGCGCTTGGTCTTGGTGGACTCGATTTGTTCAAATTGAAAACATATGTTTACGATCTTTGTCTGCTCTTGCCACCTTAGTCCGTGCCGTATTACCCTATTTTTTAATAGTTATCAATTTATCAGCGTTGGTTGGTTGATCGTCCCTTTAGAGCGTCGTTTTCAAACGAAGTAGTTATCTCAAATTTCAGAATTGGAAAGAGACCGAGCTTTGCTTACAAGGAAACATTTTACTGGCGACATAAAACAAGCAAAGGTATTTTCTAGCTTTTCAGACAGACCAGTTAAATTACAGACTGACAGTCTTTAAACACCGATTTCTCCTTTGACTTGACCATTGAGAATTTTGTGTGTACATAACACGTTAACATAGCAAATTTTAGATTTTTAAATTTGCTTAATTTCTGCACTTTAAGCATACTATCACATAGAAAACGTTTAAAGCCAACCGAACCCATCTTAGTCAACAATTGGCCATTTGACGAAATTAAAACTTTGGTTGAATTTTAAACACCTGGACACCTGGACAACACATAGAAAGATAAAATTTATACCGATAAAATAGAAAGGTAAAATTTATACCGAATTGACCAGGAGGCTCTACTGAGCTAAGAATTGCATGAATTTTCCTTTTGCTGTTGCAAAAATTTATCTTGAAATTTGGGTCTTTTCTCGCACATGGAGTTTTCCCCACCGAGTCTAGATCATCCCCAGGTCGCACCACAGGCAGGCACTACAGTCAAATCGCACATGCCACTGCAAAGTTTAAGACATATCCTCTGCGTAACTGTAACTGTAATTCGTTTTGGGCAATGTTTTCCAGTAGTATAGGATTTCACTCCAAAATTCACCGAAATTTTCAAAGTTTCAAAAAATAGCTGAGGAGCAGCGGGGGGCTACAATAATACAGTTGCTAGGCCAAAATTCTTACATTAGAAGTCAATAAAAATTTGAAAAACGCACGACTGCAACTATATGAATGCTTTTGAAAACAACAATCGCGCTTATATGGCAGTTTCTATGGAAAAAAACGTCGAATATCAATGAAAGTAGCAATTATTTAATGCTATGTTGCTTGCATAACCTAAATTTAGTTGCGGGTCGCCGCGGGCCGAATTTTATTGATGCGGGCCGCGGGCCGGCCCTGCGCGGGCCAAAAATCTGAGCGCGGGCTGCGGGGCGGGTGCGGGCCGCAAATTTCGGCCCGCGTCCAACACTGGGCCAAACCAAGCCAAGCCAGGCCAAGCTCAATACTAGCCCACACCCTCCCTCCCAGTTTAGTGCGAAGATGTACTTTGTTCAAAAATGCTGTATTCAAAAAATATTCAAGTCGGTAAAACAATGCAAAAGGGTCGCATCGTGAAAGTAAGTGATTTAATACATTATCTTTAACAAGTTATCCGTAGCATATCTGCCCTGAGTGCAGAAACAAAAATGGAAAATTGTAGAAATAGCAACTCATTGTTTTGAATATGATTGCTAAGTCATCTAAAAGTTCAAATATACAGGTGTGCAAATGCAGACAGTTTCTTGGAACATTGTTTAGAGAGGCTTGGGCCTGTTGTATGCCCAATGACGTAGGTTTTAGAGAACGTTTATTGAATGCAAATAAACTAGAAAGTAAATAGCGGAATGAATAACGTGAATAAAACGTTAATCAGCAATAACGTAGTCTCTATTGAAAAAACGGTAAAGTACCGTCATTCATTTATGTCATAATAGCAAAATAGTCTAGAAGTTTCGAGAAAGTTGTTCAAAAGTTCCGAAAGGAAAAAGGTTATAAGGAATGTTCTCGAAGTTTCGTTAGCCTTCTCGTGTTTGCGAGGCACTCGACACCTCCACACCATACCCGACCTTCACCGTAAAGCGAACAGCGGGGGACGGCCTATCCCTTTGTCGACAGATCAGATCGACGAGGCAGTTGAACATCCAGTTCCATCGTAGAATGGGCTGTAGCAGCTGGAACATTCATCAAGGATCTGTGGTACGTTTCGAACCAACAATCGAGACTTTGCCGGTGCCAAATCTGCAGAACGGGTAAAGACGAAGATGTCTTCTCCCGATTCTATATTAGTCTAGCGAGATGTGTCGTGGTAGTGCAGACCAAGCTATAGAACTTAGAAAAAACGGAATTTATGTCCATGTTGGAGTATATAGAACATGTTGAAGTGATCCAATATTTTTGCGTGAAGTTGGTAAGAAAAGTTAAAAAAATATCTTCTATTGCTCAAATCGGTAGTGTGCTGTCACTTTACTGATGAAAAGTGCTTTATTTTGAATTATAATTTCTGCGGAGTTGATCATGAGGTTTCTTTTATATGGCTGGCTTCTTTTATATTAATGTTTTAATTGTATAGTGAGATTTTGTTTTACGCATATTATGTACCTACTTTGCAAGTAATTATCGTCGTTCGTTTTCGCATGTCCGAGTTATTAAGACATAAGTAATAAGATAGGAACTTAAATAGATGAGAAAGAAGCAGAAAGTCATGTACCACCGAAGGTCCGAAAAATTCGGACGTCCGGTGGGACTCGAACCCACGACATTTTGCGCACTAGGCAAACGATCTGCCGACTGAGCTACGGAGGCACAGTCTCATCAAGCGTTGTCGGAATTCGTGTACCAATGTACATGTACTTGTACATGTACAAGATACATGACACTTAAATGTGTTTAATATTGAGTGAAGTTTTTTAAAATTCCAATGTGGTTTATTGGATAAATGGGTGAAGCGGCGTAATCTGATTGCTTCAGAGAAGTCCCGCCTCAAGCTCCTGCTAACCATTTGCTATTTGCTAACCACATTTGGTGCAAGGAAGTTACTGCTAACCAAATGGAAATGGATAGCAAATTTTAATTAACCATTTGGTTAACAAATAAACATATGGTTAGCAAATGGCTTTTTGGTACAAGCGGCCGTTAGACAAAAAAGACTTTAAAGATCACACTAATTCTTTAAATTCATATTTAAAACTTTTACTTTGTAAACATTTCAGATTTGATGATCAATGGATTTGATCTCCTACTGACTGCTTGTTTTGGATGAGATGAAATACTATGCGCCCAACTGCTCGATTGACAGATAATGTGGACAGGCTTTATTATAGTTGTGCTTTCAGGTAAACCCGCTAATTATATTCAAAAGAACAAAAGTTATGTTTAGTCAGTAAATTCCAAATCCTAAAAATTCAATTAGTTATGTAATTAGAGCCATACATGTATTATAGTAGCGAGATTGTCATAACCCATTTCTTAACCAATGACTGATACCTACCTACTGAAATGACAAATAATTGAAATGACATTTTGTCAATGATTTGTACTTTGCAGGATGTTTACCAAAAATCCATGGTTTCATTCCATTTGGTCGTATTAATTTCACAAACGCCAGCGTCCATTGCGAAGAGTGCTGGAATGGAACCGTTTATCCGTTTATGGGTTGT
>JASAND010032022.1:0-92488 GCA_030248195.1 Trissonchulus latispiculum | reverse complement strand
TAATGAAGGCCGTCCAGACATTCATGTTGAGCGGATGGATGACAAGAGGTGCGGTGCGGTGATGCTTTTCCAGCAGTTTCTTCACGGCTTTGTTTTCGTATTCCGCTCGTTCTAAATCAGTGAACTGGATAGGGACCACACCTAAATCAGGGGCTTCGAAGGGAACTCGATAGGTGATAAGGGGTGCTGAATACTGTAGAACTTCTATTGCGCTGGTTAGTACCAAGTCACCAACTACGATGTGGTTGTAGGATCCATGCTCCAGCCATATTACACCGTTACTGGGCACAGGGATAGTTTCACCTCGTGACACATGTTGCAGTTGGGGGGTTTGCGTAAGCATGACTTCTGGGTGGCTAGTTCTGATCAGGACTCCTGCTGGCGTGGAGGCAAAGTCGGTGTCGGGGGTCAGGACTTTTACCATCATCTGCTGTCTACAATTGGCAGAGTCAATGGGTGTAGCTGAAACAATCGCCTTGAGACAGGCTGATTGGGGCGTGGAGACCAATGATTCCGGTCCACAGACCCATAGTCCGGGTGATGACTGGCACTCTTCGAGTTTGACTTCAGAAAATTCGGAACTACGGTGGGTAACTTCATGTCTGACGAATCGAGGGACTGGGGCCTTCATTTGGGCATGATTCAAGGGGTCATTATAGCCCACATTACTGACCTCATAAATGGGAGCCACATCCTCCCGTGTGGGGGTGGGTATTTCCATAATGAATCCGAACAATAATTTCCTAATATCCATTCTTACGGGGTAGATCTTTCCAAATCTATAGATCAGGCTGGGTTCGTCTCTGAGGATGGTTTGGTTCAATTGGGCGTGTCCGTTTACAATGTCACGGATAATCTTGTAGTTGATGAGGCTAGGGGAAATCCGTCCATCTAGTCCCGCAGCCATAACGCTGTCAATACTGTGTTTGAGAGAATGCTCAAAATTGGATACAATCAAGGAATATTGTACTTGCGTGCTCATAGTTAGGGCCTCACACCGAGCAGAATTAATCAGTCCAACCAGCTCTTGCAGGGAATAATGCATGAAGGAATAAATCTGTTCGTTTGCTTCAACCAATCTCTCCAGGGCTTCTGTATGAGCAATCACTTGTTCATCCAACTTTTGCGTCGCTTCAATGATGGCATTGACCTTATCCTTCACAAGTCCTAGGTTGACGGTATTGGAGATGGACATACCAAGTCCAACTATACCAATGATGGCGCCGATGGCTCGTTTAGATCTTTGCAAGGGGAACTGGGATTTTACGTGTTGGAATCCGTGATCAGCATACAGGGATTCGTTGTATTCCTGATATTTAGGTTTGGAGGTGTTGCAGAGAATGGGGCTTTTGTCGCAGATTATCTTCATCACAGACGAATAATACCCAGTGTTAAGTATTCCACCGTACATTTCATGGTATTCTTCGGTCACATTTCTAATCAGTCCAGCTAGGTGAGGTTCATGAGGGCAATCGGTAAGCAGTTCGTTCGCTCGGTTCCGAGGGGTGTCACATTTCTTACATTGTGCCTGAAGGCTTTCTGGGACATAAGCTGGCTCTCCTCCACAGAGAGAACAGAAGAATACCCATGCCTGCATTTTCTTGAGTTGGGGGGGTTTAGGCACTTTCATATGGATTAGAATGGGGACATATTCCGTTTTGGTATAAGTTGCCATCAAACCTTTAGGGGATAGGGCCAAACCCCACTTGGTGGAGACCATGGTATTCATCGCCTTGGCCCTTTGCGTGAAGTAGTCGTCACTATCTTGTGCCTGGATACAGGGGACCAACAGGGCTATCATTAAACCGAGAGCAATCCACATCACTAGGATGGGAAAGGGCAAGGAGGTCGGACTTTTCGCTTTCGTGGCTGTTTTGGGCGTAGGAAGTTCACTATGCTCATCGTTGGGGGAAGTTAGAATCAGTTCTTCCTCGGGTAGTCGTACAGTTGTGGGAACAGAACTTGACCTTGGGTTACTCTTGCGAGTCAGGGTAGGAGTCTTTCTCCGGGGCGGGGGCGAGTCAGTTGTTCTCCTGATCGGATGGAGGGCTTCCATTCGAGCTCGGGCCATGAGGTACTGCTGGTATGCTTCCCAACTTCTCTCGCGTTCTCGTTTCATTTGCCAGGCACGTCGTTCTTCTTTCTGGGCGCGTTTCCTCTCTTTACTTCGGACATCTTTCAGAAGTCGGCGAAGGAACTTAATGTCCTGGGGACACAGGTCAGACTCTGGTATGTGAACCTCCCCCAGAGTTTCCTTTATCTTCTTACTGACCTTTCTCTTCTTCTTTTTGCTCTTCCTGTTCTTCCTGGTCTTTATGACGGTGGGTTCGGCAGCGTTAAGGTTCACTCGGATTTCCCGGGAGCGAAGCTTCTTCACAGCAGTGTCCAATTCCTCATCTGAGCCTTCTGAGGTGTTGGAGCTGGTTGTCTCCTCCAAGCTATCCATTAAATCATTAATGACAGGCCTGTCAGAAAGGCTGGACAGAGGGTCACGATTTTCTTTTTCGTCCTGGAGTAATCTCCAGGTTAGGGGGGTGGAAGTGCTGAGGAGATTTTCTACCCAGAGATCCAATCTTCCAGCATGAGGCGATTCTTCAGGCGCTTCCAATATGTCACTGTCAAGGGAACAATAAAAATTCTCATCAGATACTGACCTACCAAGCCTCTTCAGGATCCTTCGGCTAACTTCGTAGATAGCTTCCTGATCAATGATCTTGAATCTTCCTCTCTCCGGGTACTTGATAAGGTCACTGACTTGATATTCCATTCTCGGCGGGGAATAGGATCCGTCCTGGGTTAGGAAAATGCTGGGATCCATGGCTCTGAGGAGCTCTTCCTCAGCGAACGGTTCCCAACCCGATCCAAAACTCGTCGAGCAAAGGTCATCACTGGGCCCATATCAATGGGGCAAGGGTTGGAGGTTCTTACCGGTCGGGGGGCGATCGGGACCACTTCTTGGGGGGTATGCTTCTGAACTGGCTCCTTTGGTTTTTCCCATCTCACCAGTCCTTTCTCAGGGACCAACGGGGCGTGTAACAAGTCCATGGCCATCCCGCCGTGGGCAAGCACTTTTTGAGCACTCTGCATCACTGCGGCCATGTCCGCCGGAGGGTTCATTCCCAGATCTGGTCTTTGTTCGGTCCGTTCAAAATAGATCGCCTTCCCTCTTTCTTGCCCGGGGAGAGACGACAGTTGTGGATCGGGTGACAACCCAAGCTGAATTCGGAATTCTCGGACGGCTTCACCAAGTCCGATGGTTAAGGCGTCGGATGGAGGGGCTGACTGGAAGCGAGGCTTGGGATAGGTTTGCGTAAAATCATGACATCGGGGACTCCTTTGTAGCCCTCGACCGCGTCCTAAGGAATGATCCCGCATCGGATTCTTCCGTGGATTTGTATCATATGGACCAGCAGACTTCCGCGGTGGGGGCTGGACCATTTGCGCAGGTTCACCGACAGGCGGCTCAAAGGAACTTTCCTTCTCGGTGGTCTTCTCACTTGGGGGAAGGGAAGCAGTAGGATTCTGGGACAGTCGCCGTTTGACGTGGGACGGATAGCCATACTCTATGGTCTGGGGTTCTTCCAGCCTGTGGGTCCGGGGATAAGTGACAGACATTGGTTTCTGATACATAGGCAAGGAATGCAATTCACGATCCAGTCGTTCAGTTTCAGGGTCCACAGAATCTTTCTCAACATTCAGGGTGTAGGCAGATCCTCCTTTGGGCTGTTCAATCTTGACATAGGGAGGGACGGAGAAGTATTGGCCTCCCAAATCCTTGATTTCCTGCTCTAGCTGTAGGATCTGGGTAGGCAGGCTGGAGTGGTTAGGAGGGAAATAGGCAGTCTTACCTTCGGGCTTAGGTTATGGCACTTATGGCTTGGACCATAGGAGGTGGGTTCCTCTGATGACCCACGTCAGCAAATCTTAACCCGTAGGGTGCATGGACAACTTCATTGGCATTGCGCCCATTATCTCTGCTCCACTGAGGCTTCGGCTGGGGGTATTGCTGGTGTTGTCCAGGAGGCCCATTTCTGGGTGGATATCGTTCGTTGTAGTTTCTGTTCATTCCATTGCCAGTAGGGGGGTACCTTGGCTGCCCATTGTTGGGTCGGAAATTATTGGAATTTCCATTGCCATTGTTGTTGTAGTTGTTGCGCGGCGGGCCGGCGAAATCGTTTCTGGGTCGGTAGGCTCCACCTCCAGGCGATCTGCACTCGCGCTTGGAGTGTCCTGCTCTTCCACAGTTGAAACACCTGAAATCATTGGGAAATGGGATCTTATCATTTCCCTTCCGGGGCGGGAGAGCTGATCTGGACGGTTCATTTCCTGAAATCTTGATTTCCTTGATCTCATTGGCAAGCAGTGCAGTACTCTGGACTAGGGAACTGATGGTATTAAGGAGGGCTGGGCCGGTGAGGTTTGTATTTGGAATGGAGGCTTCAGGGTCCACTTCCAGAAAGGCAGGGGTTCCTTCTCCAGGGTAGACGCCTTCTGCAGCTCGGGCCTTCTTAAAGGCCAGGGAGTAATCTGCGGTGTCCATAGGGACGTGCGGCTTGAATTCGTTCCGCAATCCTATGAGGAAGGTCTTTAATTTGATATCTTCAAGCATACCCGGATCTCCTCGGTCTTCCCAGGCAATTCGGGCATATTTCTGCAATCTGAGGGAAAAATCGGCAACTGATTCGTGCGGCATTTGCCTGATGCTGAACAGTTTGGCCGTGGCATGCATATCTGTCATGGGAGGGATCATGACTTCTCTGAGGGCTCTTACAGAGGCTTCCCAATCGTCCTGTTGCATGGCGCCTCTGGGCATGCATTTATAAATCTCTGCAGCTCGACCTCGGAGGGTAGAGGAGATGTTCATGACTTTCTGGTAGTCGTCCAGATTGAGCCTCTGGCTGAACTTCTCGTAGTTGACCAGGTGATCATCGAAGTTTTCATGGTCCTTTCCGGAGTAAATGTGCATATCTCGGTAGGAGGCAGCAATGGCCTGATTCTGGATACTGTCACGCAGCTGGCCTAGAAGGTCCTCCACATTTCCATTATGTAGGATAGGCATCTGGGGGAAAACCATCTGGGGCATTTGGGGGTTATAGGGAGGGGGAATTCCGGGGGGTCCAGGAGGGGCATTGGGCAATGCCATGTTAGGGGGTCCATTTCCATTATCATCTGCGGGGTCAAACTGCTCCATACTTTCTTCTTGAGTTGATCGGTAGGGTCTTAACTGATTCCTTGATAGGGTAAGGGTGGATCCTCGCCTGATCTTAATGATTGAGTCCTTGGGTCGTGATTGTCCTCACTGGCAGGTTGTCCAACTGGATAATCTTCGTAGGGTGATCCTCACTGGGGGCTCCAAAATCTGTATTTACCGTGTAATGAAGTGGCTTGGATTTGGCTCCAATTTCTTTTCGGCAGGATTCAGGTCCTCCTTGGTCTGACAAGACGCAGGCTTAGGGTAACAACCACTTCAAGACACGGAAGGTCAGCGCGTTTATCGGTAATGATAAACTTAGGCACCGGATTCTCAGAAGGTGGTGTGTCCAAAACTGAGAATTCCCTGCAGCCAACCTGGGTGGGGTCTTGATCGTGAGTTCGTTTAGGTAGGGGTTAGGCTCCGTTGATGTCGTCAGCAAGCGGGGTCGACACTTGCTTTCCAGAGGGCAACTTGGTTCAGTAACAATGAACTCTAGTGTATAGACCTTGATTGACAAATCAAGATCCGGAATCACGCTGTCTTTGTAGGGTCCAAGGGGTCTGACTACAATCACTTACTTGTTCAGGGGTCCGATATGGCTCCAAGATATTGATCAGGATAGGTGCCTTAGTTAATGCGACTGATTTTAAGGCACGGCAATTTATTGATACAAACAGCAAGAGTTATTATAATACGAACAATTGTGGATACACGCGTACAACTAATAATACTACCGCAAACAGTACAATTGGCAACTTACAATACAGCTATATAGTTAACAGCAAACAGTACAATGGTTTGCCAGAGTTGCCAGTACTCAGTTTACCCAAATTAGTAATTATTGTAGGGACAAGGTCTTGACTCTTTAACTCAACCGATTAATTCTTTCTTTCTTCCTCTTGTCGTAATCTACCACTAAACTCTACTGTGCTGTCCCTATATGCTTGTGCTCGTGCTTTAAGTTAGAACTCTTTATCCGTCCTCCTTACCAAGGACAATAATATGATAATAACAAAAGCTACAGAAAGGATAATTCAACTAGATTAAAGTTGTTAGTAGTTCAAGATTCCGGTCTGTGGGTGAGCCCGAAATGCCAGTAACAATAGCACTTTCGGATGCTGTTCGGTCACCTGGGGGGACAACGCAAGGGTCGGTCTGGTTGGGAGTTTCCTGGGAGCGGTTATGGTGTTAGTACAAGGTAGGTTTATATTTAATCTCTTCTTTATGTCTTCTATCTCCGATTGACTTGTAACTACCACTGATTAGTTAGACCAGAGACATGGGGTGATAACCCCTTCGATAAGGCTGACGATTAGTTCAAAAAGATTCATCTTTTGAGGTAAAAGGTAAAGTGTTATTTTAGAGTAGCGGAAAATAAGGTCCAGTTCGTTTTGTTAGGTTTCAGGTCCCACAGATGATTCAGTGCAATTCCAAAAACCGTCTCTGCCTTCAAAAGTCTATGTCAATCTCTGACTCAGCAAGAATACCTACTCTGAGGTCCAAATAGTATCTGAGTTCCACAATTGATCCGATTCCAACTGATTAACACTGGCTCTTCGGCCTTCCAACACTAATAATCACAATACAGGGCTGACAGTGCACGATCCTCAACTGATTATCCAGAGGCAGAATTCGGCTAATTCAGGCAGGAGATCTGTTCTCGTCCGCACCTGAATCAAATGGGTTAAAACCCATTAGTACAAGTTATAGGTGCGGGATTCGAACCCAGCAACCATTAATCACATTTTTGGCTTTCTGAACATGAATTAGACTTATTGACTCGACTTCGTTGTGATAACTTGAAGGTTTAGCGAGAATATCTTGATTTGGTGCAGTTTTAACAATATCGCCGCATTGAGAGTTAACTTTGAGGCGAAATACCATTTTTCGCACAATTTCTTGCACTCTTGCGCAAGAAATTGCCATTACGACATGATTTCGCCTTATACTTTTTGTTTCAATGCAACCCAAACTGGGAGCGTGAGATTACGGTTATTTTGAGCCCTTTCGAAACAGGCAGATTCTAATCGTCTTGAAACGTGTATTGCCACTTTGTTCTAGCGTGATTAGGCTTAGGACCTTTAGTTTTCCGGGTCCGGGTGAGGAAGGTAACAACTTCCTGTTTATGACAAATATTAAATTAAGCAGAAAAGACGTTAACTCGTAGATTTGATAAACATATAGTAGGCAAGTTTAAGGCCTCCGTTGTCCCGGGCCCTTAAGGAGGAAGGTAACAACTTCCTGCTTTAACAGATATAGTACTTCGGAAACTGATTAACTTTGTGCACTTCGTTGATTTCTTTGCCTTTATTGGAAGATGGTTCTAATAATTATCCCTAATACCTACATAGCTAATTGTTATCCTGCTCGTTCCAAGTACAGTAATGACTACCATTTAATATTAACTAAGTTTATCGGTTTGCTGATGCTGGTTATTGCCATTTATGAAAGGTCGTTATAACCCATATTTGTTGAGGTTATTGACTGAGCAAGGTTAAGCTTCTACCCTTGCTGAATTGTTATGAGACAGGGTTTTGCTAGATTTTTCCTTAAACACGGGCACTGTCATGAAATGGTGCCAGACCGTCCTTGCGGTCCTAATTACGGACGAAATTTGCGCTGCATATAACTGAACCGACTAGAAATGGCAATAACAACATGTGTCAGTCTTGAACTAAAAACGACGACAGTCAAGATCTAGGTTAAATATAGTTAATTACAATAGCAATAGCACAGTGTATTGATTTTGAGCAGAACGATCAACCATTGGAGAGTTTTCCTTCATGCGATTCGTCCGCACTCTTAACAAAGAGTGGCCTACGCGGACGAATCGAGGATAACCTTTTTTCCGACCAGTAGGGACCTAATACGGGGTCCCCGTGACCCTAGATCCCTTGGTCTGGACCTCATTTGCATATTTGCTACTTTAAACCTAGACCTAAATTTCCCACGTAATCATTCATTCGCAAACTTACAGACATGCATACAGGACTCATCCACTAGAACTACCTTACCTATTATTGTTTTCCTGCGTACTATAGGAGTCCTAACTAATTTTGGTGCTTCACACAACTATACGCACAGACACTCGTTACAGATAGGAACAATCACTTATTCAATCACATCCTACACACATACAGCAGTTACACACTTTCTGACTAACTAGCGCTTAATAATCGTAATCCTATTACTAAGTCAAACATCCGTCATACAACACTTACACACTGTTCAGATCACCTAAATAAGTAGGCACTTGATCCTCATTCACACGACATTCGAACAGCATTCCCGACATCACATACTCCGACATTCGTACAACACATATTCATATCAACAGTCATACAATCATTCATACCAAACATACAACTACACAATGCCATTCATCCCGTCACACACACACTCTCACACACACACGACCTCTCAAGTAGGTACTTACCTAACTAATCTCAATCGCACACACACCTATGGACAGTTTAAGGACCCTAATGTTGACTTATTAAACCTTATATAGCCCTAACTAGGAGTTCAGACACACGGTAAAAACAATTATTAGTTGTTAAAATTAGTGAAATATTAGATGAATTTTGTTGCGAGTTTTAGAGTCCTAAAACTCGACTTTTAGCGCGGAAATTTGGCAACTTTGATGAACTTTGGAACTTTGAGAAAGCCACGTGAGTAATGATTGCTAAGCAATCATTACTAAAAACAAAACTACTCACAATTAACTAGATTACAAATAGGGAAGCCGGTCATTCCCCGTGAAACGCTTGATTATTAATTATTAGAAAACTATTGGATTATAAGACAAGCGATTATTTTATGACTTCATGTAAAAAACTCTTTTTCACACTTTTGATAACCTATTAATTTTCGTACCGACCTACGACAAACAATTACAAATCACAGACAATGACTTTTGGGCTTAACAAAGCCGTGACAAAACAATAAGGCCGGCAACTCCTAGTTGCCAGCTGTGGGGTAATAATTCCTATTACTAGCTTAGCATTCTAGGGTCGTAGCAAATGGACCCTCTAGCTCAAACTCAGTGGTTGGGTCCCCACTCAATATCCCATATTCTACGTCAAAACCCCGAATTTACTGGCCAACGAGCCTTATAATCGTGGTAAAAATGTTGGTCGTGGCTTGACCGAAAAGTACAAATAAAAGGATACTAAATAAAACAGAATAATGAGGGGAGGAGGTCAGCAAACCTCAATAGCAGAAGAGTGTCGGTTATAAGAACAGAAAAACAAAAGTAGGGACAATTCTCAAGACCTCCATCGAACAGGAGGGGTTTACATGAGCTGTCCCTGTCATTAGAATAATAAAATAATGTTAATAACAATTTAAAATAAAAGAACTGAAAGTGACTCAAGGGCCCACACATGCCAGAGAACTTAAAATTGGCCTTAGGCCCAGGATACTACGAAAAGCGGGACTCACTGGTCCAAAATACACATAAAAATTGGTTCGTTGGCCTTATAAACTGTAGAAAAAACTTGGCCCGAAGGCCCAAAAGCATCACACATTAAAAGTGGCCAAAAGGCCTCAATATATTAAAAAATGGCCAAAATGGCCGCTGATTTCCTAGGATTTTCGTCCTCGTTGCGGGTTCTGGCCAGGTATAACAAACCTATATGGCCCTGAATTTGTAGTGTTCGTGGTCAAAATCTCAGCTTCTTTTTCTGGCCCGAAGGCCAGAAAAGTCCTACGCTTTTATCCTAACCAGGGAGAGTGTACTTTTAGTCCCCATGCAGGTAACAACTGCACTGGAGAGCACACTAGAAGGGAGGGGGGAAAGCAACCGCTCTCGGTCGCACTCAAACGAACACTGATTAGAAAGAAAATTTTGGGGTCGGGCTGACAGTTTTGCTGGCAGCCCGATGACAGGTCATTAGTGACTTTAGAGGCGGATTTTCTTTTGATTTTGAGGCAAAGCTTCTGGAAAGTTCTGGAAGCTTCCAGAAGCTTGCCACCTTTTACATATGGGGCGCAGCGGCGAGGCGGGCCAGCTGACCGCCGAGGGTCAATATTAATGAGTTTCGAGAATTATTGCCCTCCAACTGACCCTTTTTTGATGGATCTCTAGCCCTAAAACTTGGTAGAATTTTGGGAACTTTTCTTTAACATGTAAACGTAACCAGCGGGAGAATTTACTAAAATTTCCAAACTTTGTCTAATTATTACAGAAGCTACATAATTTACTTGAACATACCAATTACATAAACATACTCCATATAAGTACGTACGTGTACCTAGCTACTGTTTAGTTTACATTTTATTATTAATAGAGGCCAACGGCCCCCCCCTTCTTAACACTACTTGGGCCAAAAGACGCACTGATTTCCCTTTTCCTCCTTGTTGGCTTTGTTTTCGGCCAAGTCTCAAGGGGAAGACAACTGTTGGGTCCTAGAAGAGAGAGGCCCAACAGGAGGATGAAAGAAATGAAAGAAAGGGTTTGACTTAAGTCAAACCAAAAAGAAAAGATGTTCTAGAACGCCTTTTTGTTCTAGAACGCTAAAATTACACCATCCAAGTGTAACCTTTTTTAAAACCCCTTTTTGTTTGTAACTTTCTTAATTTTGGGAGTTAGGACGTCGGGTTGAGATTTTCGGAATCAGCGTCAATTCCTCTTTCAGATGGGCCCAAGTCATGTTTCAACCCAAAATTGTTAAAATTAATTAATTATTACCTAATTAGTACTAATTAGCCCTAATTAAGCCTATGTAACTACGTACTTAGTTGTTTTCTACCTAAAACGGAACCATCTTCCAATATTCTTCGTTTTTCTGTGCGAATTTCCACTTTATAGGTATTTTGATGACCCATTTTCGGCTGATTAAACGTGTAATTGCCCATTAAAAGCTAGTGACTTCCTGCTAATTCACGTTTAGTCGTTTAGTCAATGAAAACGTACAAAGTGGTGAAGAAAGGACATTCTTAACTCAAGTTATGAGTGACAACTCATTAAAACTCTTAAGATTGGTCAATTTATGGCATTTTCCTTCGTGGGGAGTGACAACTCACTAATATCCTCTAATGTCCTTTACGAATTTAGCAAGCTGCTGCTATTTAAAATCGGATGGAGTGACAACTCCGATTATCAGGGGATAGGTGACCGAATTAACCCTTCATTTACTCTTCTAAATTAGTATTATTAGTAATTTAAACCATATTTCAGCTTACTTACACTGGAAATCGTTCATGCTACTGAGATTTCTACCTTAATTGAGTGCAAACCTTGGTCCCTATTTAAGAATTTTCCCTTTAATATTGAGTACTAGACAACTCTGGCTAGGCAGACACAAGACAATTCATACAGTTATTGCTTGGACATCATTTATTAATTACTTTCCATAGTGATAATCGTTAGCTTCCTCGCAAATCTATGGCAGGGAGATTCTTCTTCACCGATTTCACAAGTCCTGACCATGTTTTAATTGCTTTAGACAGATTTTAATTTCCAATTTTACCAATTTCATTACATATTAAAAGAAAAAAAAAAAAAAAAAAATTTAAAATTTATATTTTTTGAAACTAAAGAAATAAAAAGAAATAAAAAAAGAAAAAAAAAAAAAAAAAAAAAAAAAAAAAAAATAATATTTTTTTTTTAATAAAACAAAAGAAAAAAAAAAAAAAAAAAAAAAAAAAAAAAAAAATAAAAAACTTCTATCATAATTTCAAATTTTTTCTCCACACAATAAAATAATATATTTTAAAATATTAAACAAACACCTACACAAACACCAACTCCACTACACACACCAACCCCCAAAAGAAAAAAGAGAATAAAAAAAGAAAAAATAAATAAATATATAATTTGTAATTTATTTGTTATGTTTTCCCCCTTGTTTTCACCAAAGGAAAAGAGGGAATTTTTGGAAGCCGCCTCGCCCCCCCCCCGCCCCCCCCCCCCCGGGGGCGGCCGAGGGGGGGGGGTGGCGGCGTTGGGAAAAACACCCAATAACAACCGGATTGAAACGCAAACAAAAAAATAAAAGAAAAAAAGAAAATGAATAAAAAAAAAAAATAATTTTTTTTTTTTTTTACGCAAAAAAAAAATAAGAATAGAGAAAATAATAGAAAAAAAACCAAAAAAAAAAAGAAAAAAAAAAAATTTTTCCGCCCCCCGGAGCACTTTAAAGTTCAAAAAAAATTACCGGGAAAACAAAAAAAAAAAACTGGAAAATCCAGTATTTTGGGTACGCAGACTGTATTAGGAGTCTAGTAGAAACCACTGGAGAAAGTAGTAAAAACTACTGGAAAATCCTGGTGCTCAGACTATTTTAGGAGATTAATCTACTACTGAGTCCAGTAGAAATTACTGGAAAATCCAGTATTTTTGCCCCCCAAAAATGCCCCCCAAAAATTTTTTGGGGGGGTCCAGTATATAATACTAAATATCTAGTAGAAACTACTGGAAATTCCCGTAGTTAGTATGTCAAAGCAGTAAAGTGTTCTACATAGATTATCTAGTAAAGTTTACTAGCTATTTCCAGTAGTTTTTAAAATACTGAGCTGGACTACTTTAGTAGGAAAGTACTAATCGCTCCGCTATGTCTTTATCGCACTGGAGCACTTTAGTAGGAAATTACTAAGATTCCAGTACTTTATACTGGAACATTTCTAAGAGTGAGAAATTATTTTGCTGAATGTATTAATTGTATGTATTTCAACAACCTAACCACTATAGTTTTGCTACACTAATGTTAAGTATCTAATTATTTTTGTATTTTATTTGTCCGTATTTAGCAACGCAAGAATAACAAAATGAATAACTAATAACTAAGCAAAATAAAAATATGCAAATTTACAAAGTACAAATGCTAGAAAATAAGTAGCAGCGAAATGGAAATTAATAAACGCTGGCCTTATTTATTTAAACAGAATAGATTAAAATTAATTCGCGATAAAGAAACACAACGTTAGCGGATTAAATTTTAGTCAATCTAGCTAAAATAGTTAAGGTGATGATTCCTTTTCGAGACACCGAACTTGAACCATCATTGCTTATATATTAAATACTTGGTGTTATAAGGCCATTTTATATGAGATGTAAGCTTTGGCTTTTAAGTTTTTAATGGATACAATCATGCTAATTTTGGGCTTCTAGAATCAAGCAAGCAATCTCCCCATTAAATAGTAAAGTAAGTAATTTCCCCCCAACGCTTTATCTTTCTCAAAACTTGAATAATTTAACTCAAATTTTGAATGGATGCTTTCCATCCCATATTTAATTGGTTGGTAATAAAATTCTAAAAATTTTAAACTGTTAACTTTTCCAAAAACCAAAAAATTGGGAACCAAAAAATTTTTTGCCATCAATCTTGGTGAAACATTACAGTCGTTTTCTGGATCGTAGAACATGAATCTGAAGTCCTCCGATTCGAAACTAGAGCAAAATCGCCTAAGCTTTGCTAAAGTTAGCATTAAGTATATCTCCCCCGTCCCAATTGAGGCTGAATTTTCTGAACTAATCGTAGAAGGAGTACAATTTTTTAGAATGTAGCTAAAATGTAAGCTCAAACCAAGGTAGCTGAATTTCCAGTCACACTTTCATGCTTTGTTACAGCAAGAGAGCAGTCAGTTCGCATCACTTTTAGAAAGACTTATAAGATGAGAGTCTCTTCCAAAACTTTCTAAAAGATCGCTTAAGGAGCTGATCGCTTTGTGTAAATTCGCCCCTACAAGCTTCAATCTCTATGAAAGTGGATGAAACTTTCCAAATATATTATTTTCGTGCTCTTTTACATTCTGGAACCAGTCGCAGATTCTTAGGTGTAAAGATAAGAAACTTTTGGTTTTGCCATTACTCTCTCAGTACGTAGTCAATACACCGGATTGGTTGTTATGGCTGGAAAGAGGGCACCAAAATAAACATTTTTGCTTTTATAACCTTTGAGGTATCTCAGGTGGTTAAGGCAGTATCAGGCCAAAAATGATTTTTGGGGTCAAAAAACTGCCATTTTCGAAGAAACAGTTTTTTCTTTTTTTCAAAATTACAGTCAAATCTTACAGACAATTTTGACTTATTTACACTCAATCGATACATCGTCTAATTGCATTATCAATGCCTATTCACCGAAGTTCGTTGCTTTAACGCTACTGAATTCGCTGAAAAACCGTTTTAGCAAAACTGCGATTATTTTGTTTTGAACATCGATTTCTCAAAAACTACTCAATAGATTCGCGTGATTTTCGGCGGAATAAAAATTCGCACTATTGCGGAAGGACATTTTTCTCGGTTCCAGCTAAAACGTCTCCAGTTGCTAGAAACCTGAATACAAAGTTGCGAACTTTCGTGTCATCGCACATTTGCCAGATTTTATGGAGTATTGAGACTTGTTGAGCCAAATCCACAAAATGTCCCTCGGCCCACATGTCCTTCATAATTCATATCATGGCACAAGAAGAAATTTTGGCCGACTCTACAGTTTTGAGAAATCGGTGTTCAAAAATTTTTGGTCTAGATTCCGCTTGTCAGATGGCAGCATGTGAGAAAATTTTTACTATGTATTTGCTAATTTTGTTTCAAAAGCTTATGTGAATGTACAGATTAACAGCTTTGAAATGATGTATAAAGCTCTTTCCAACTCCCAAAATTGCGAAAGTTATAGCATTTCGAAAAATTACCACAAAATCACTGCACAAAAGGATACAGAAAGCACTCTCTGTAGGAGGCTTGACTTAAGAATTGCGAATAAAAACATTAAAGTAGATGATATTTAAACAAACTTTTTACGCAATTTTTTACTTGAAGTTGCACATATCTATTCTGTACTCTTGATTTTGTCGAGTAAATAATTAGTTTACACGATAATTTTAACGCCCATGTTTGACACGATTCCATTGACTGCTGTTTCCTTTTAAGATTAATTTGAATCCGAATTAATTAATGACTTTGAATTAATTAATTTGAATTTGAATTAGACCTTTCTCATAATTACTAACGTAGGAGTCTAAGATTCAAAATACCTCAGCATACACTGGCTGAATAGATTAAAATAAATTTTAATTACATTGATTTTAAACTTTTTCTAATTTATATGCACTGCTAAAGATTGAGAAAGAACAGCTATGACTATAAAAAGTGCTGTACTAGAGCAATTTGGTTGTTTAAACCATCATTTCAATCCTCAACATATGCTCTATTTTGTGATATGCAATTTTGTTTAAATTAAGAAGTTCTAGAATTTATTAAATTTTATTTCGTAATTTAGGTCAGAACCCCCTAAAGTGCGTCACTCCAGCTCTTGATAGGACAAAAATACTAATACAGAAAATAAAAGGTTGATTTTTGTTAGTTTTCTATCTGAAAATATTAATTTTAAAATTGTTAAAACCCAAATTCCAACGTAATAGAAGAAAATCAAAGGTTATTGGAATTTTCAAATTTAAAATTTTCCACTTCAATTCGGACATGTTGAAGGCCTAGGGCACACAGGTTAGAGACCTCTTAATTGTTGAATTTAAGCTTATATTTGTTGAAACTTGCTAAGACTAAATTACACATGCTGATTTTGATTCTGGACGTGAAATTTCTGACAAATATTGTTTTTAGTAAAAAAAACAGCAGGTGACGCACATTCGGATATGTGATGCACATTTGGACACTAGCGACGCACATTAGGACATAGTCCTTAAAGTGCGTCAAGTCTAAATTTTTATTAATTAAAAAATCATAGAGATTGTTGTGTAGCAAAATAGGTCGTAAAATTGATAAAATATCTTTAGAATATGTTAATTAACCATCAGAAAAAGTTTCAGGTTTGTCAGATAATCACAGCTTTTGGTAAAAATCGAGAAAGTCAAAAAGTCAAAATCGCACAAAAAGGGTGACGCACATATGGAGCTTCTACTATAATGAAAGCACGAAACAACGCCATAAAGTTGTAGAAACAATGAATACATCCAGCAGAATAATTACAACAACCACTAGTGAAAATTTTCCGGGGAGGAAAGAATTCCCTAGGGAAATTTTTCGGGGGGGGGGGGAAGTTTTCACGGGGGAAAATTTCCCTGTGACACCCACTCTCCCTAGTGGTCGGGGCGTTGAAAACCCAACCCCTAACTGGAAGCTGGTGTGTGCACACGACGCCCCTAAATTTTATCAGCCGCCCAATGGTTACTTACACCACACCCCACCTATCAACATTTCCCCGACCAACCAAACAGAATTATGACTATAGCTAAGCCAAACTCTAGTTAAGGCCAAAAGTGTTGGGCGTGTAACAACAATATTGACAATACATAAATGAATAATTTACATACTATCTCTACAAGGTATACAATGATAGCATACCGTTACCTATAGGGATAAGCTCTAGCATAACATCCACAACGTGGCGGCTTCTTTCTATGCAAGGTATCATCCATGGACACAGAATTTTAAGTGTTACAAGAAAAAATTTGGCTAATTGGGCTAATAGTTGTACACCTTCCTACATATTTAAGTAAGGGTTGGTACTGTATCACATACACTGAAACCTGGAAAATTGAAAGAGGCAATAACTACTTGTAGTTTTCTCGATGTTGGCTATCCACTTTTAAACGGTGGATAACCACTAAGCAAGTAGTTAATAATTGGTCTTATGTAGACCAAGTAAGTACAAGACAAGGTATACAAAATACAATAAACTCAACGCAATATAACAGTCTGCAACGGTTCTCTTCAGGTAAAAGTCGGTATTACACAAAATGACTGATGGAAAGATAAGTGCGACGCAGAGACTAGCAGAGAAAGGAAGAACCAAACTAATCTGCTTTAGTTGTTTAACCTCCGTTGCGTAGAAACCTGTATTTCACCTCCAATAGCTAAATTAATGGCTCCAAAATGACATGAAGCTGGGCACTGTCATACCTATAGAGGTGATCTTTATTAAACGATTGTGGGATTTGTTCTGAGAAGAGATTGTTGTCAGTTTGACATTGTTTAGGTTTGTACAATTGTATAACATAAATAGGAAAGAATGGATCCTATGAAAACTAAATTGTTTGGTCAGTCAGTAGGGCCAATTGGCTGCGCTTGAAGCGGTACCAATATTTACCCATATCGCTCAATTCAAGTGGAACAATTTGACCAAACTTGGGGTTTAAACTAGATTTTGAATATCAGACTTATACCAGACTTGCTACAAAGTTATAGAGAGACCAATCAAACTAAAAGGATTATGATAGCCGAAATTAAGGTTAACCATTTCAAATGACGTCTGCCCTAGTTATCCTAAACTCAATGTCTTAGAGTCAGAGTCAAAACCACGACCAGTAAACAGATATCCAACTCCCTCCAATCATGACGGTTTTTTGGTTAGAAAATATGGGACGACAATTGGACAAATCATATTTAATATCCGGTTAATGGAAACGGTAACATGGCACCATTCTCGGCTCGGTTGCCGACCAGAATCAACTTCACTAGGAAACAAAAGAAATTTATCTTTATTCTTCGAATATCAAAATTCTAGCTTGCCTACACCAGTTTAAAAAACCAACCGGAAAAATCAATCGGTTCAAACCACACCACAACTAACTTCAATTCCAAATCGGTATCAGAGCTAGTGGAAATTATTTTCTCGGCATTCTTGCCGTTTATTTTCATGAGGTTTTGACATGTATATTTCTGACATTACCTATCTATAAACATATGTGCATCGTAAAACTCTTTTTCAATAGCAACGAGGTTCCTCTATTAATTTTAGCTCCTCTGGCTTGGTACCTGGCAAGTTTTCAAGTATTTGTAGGCTTCATTGAAAGCTTTATTCCCTAAAAGCGTCTGGAATCTGCAAGGACTCGTTTTTTAGTAATATCTAAGTGCATTATGCCTACAAAATCTACACATTTAAAGCTTAACACATACATATTGTGCTGGGTTTACCTCCTTTCAAATTTACTTGAACTCTAACGGAGGACTACCTGCAGCGATGGTTCAACCTCAAAGGTTTAAATGGATCTGGCTTATATCTGTTAGTCACTTTTTGGATGGATAAGTAAGTACTGGTTGGATTTTTAGGAGGTATTTCCACCTTAATCAATAAGTTCACGTGAGCTGTATCCGCCAGCTATATATTATGATCTTTGTTTTGCGTGCATAATTTCTGACAAATTGCTATTGTTTTATAACTTTGTGATTACTTAAAACTTTGACAACTGTGGAAAAGCTTCAGCCGGCAAAGCCACCTTTCGCAATGTCAATAACTGTGATGACTCAGACCACCCTATAACATTAATTGTGGCTATGTTTATTATAAGTTAAGTACATATCTATGCCTGTCCATTCTGCTTAAACTTAGAAAAGTACATCTTTGCAAAATTTGATGCTGTCCAAAAATTGTGTTTCAATTTTGCAAGAAAAGTTTAGGGCCGTTTTTGATGAGCGTGGGACAATTCAGATTTGGGCTTTAGTTACTTAGGTTTTGTAGCCACAGTGTGCTGATATCGAAAATAGCTCCGAAAAGACTTCAGATTGCTGACATTCAGCACTCGGAAACAAGTGGGATTGCACAACAATACCTAATTGGCCCCAGGCGCAAAAACAAAATTTGCTTTTGATTTCAAATTGGAAAACCTGGCGTTACGTCTGAAAGCATAGTCGAGGCAAATTCGCGCGAAGACATCATTAAGCAAAGACAATCTCCACTTTTGGGTATATTTGAAAACCATCCCATTACCACCGCTGACAGAGGTACTATCGATCACTCTTTCAGTTGAACAATGCATACCGCGCCATTGTACAGATTTTCATTATCTATTTTCAGTTACGTGTTTAATATATATCTAAATAAATTTTGATTTGTAGAAGTGCCATAAGTTGAAACCTGTCTTCGGAAAAGAACCTACAAAATGATGATCCAAAGCACTTTAGCTAGGGATCGGAGGCTGAGGAATCAGACAGCCAATTTCCTGAAGCGAGAAAGCAGAGTTCTGACTGCGCCAGGACAGGAAGCTGCCCCATTAACCACGGAAGGCCAAACAGTAATCGATGTGATCCGAGATCAGAGAGCCGCTTCCATAGGAGGACCTCCTTCCCCAGGGTAAGAACAAATTGCCCCAAATCATTAAAGCAAGAGTCCATAATTCCCTTATATCATAGAAGAAGAGTAAGCCACTAGAGGGCTTCTCTTTCTGGCATTGCGTTTGCGTAACGGTGCTCCGCCCACAATACGCGAATGTTCCCCCGTTTGGGGGGTCGACCAAATCGACAGAGCATACCCCCTCCTTTTGGTGGGGGGGGGTAGCCAAAAAGAGGTCCCCGTTAGGTGGACAACAGCCAATCAGATTGCAGAAACCACCCTCCGTTTGGTGGGGGAGGGGGGTAGAGCAGATGATTATGGTAGTTTTTGTTCTATTCGAAAATGGGTCCCCGTTTGGGGGGGGGGTCACAAAAAGTGGTCCTCGTTTGAGGAGGGGTCACAAAAAGTGGTCCCTGTTGGGGGAGGGTCGCCAACAGCCAATCAGAATGAGCCAAACTTAGCCTGCTTGAGCGACACACCCCCAAACGGGGACCTCTTTCAGCGACCCCGCCCAAACGGGGACCGCTTTGGGCTACCCCCCCCCCCCCACCCGGGGACCACTTTCGGCGGCCCCCCCCCCACCAAACGGAGGAGGGTATGCTTGTCGACCCCCCCCCCGAATTAATATGGACTCTTGATTACAGCATAGCTACTTTATCCGTTTCGTGATAGTTAGAACAGTAGCAACAAGTTTAATTGTAACTATTGATAGAAATCAAGAGGGATCAGCTACTAGGTTATTAATGACTAGGCTTTTAATGACGCTAGCTTAATGAATGACAAAGGTACATTAACGTTCACGGTTCAAGAGTATATATTTAACAAGGAAGTAGTTTGTACATACGTATTGAAATTGATTGCAGTCTTTGCGACTTTCCACGTCCCAGTTAGACTCAGGACTTCGGGCATCTAAAATTTGTATTTTCACAAAAGGAAAAATGGTGAACCAACTACATATTAAAATGCTTTCTTTTGACTGGCAGAACATTGAATGTTCTGACGGTATATATATAAAGCCAAATTTATATAAAAATGATAGACATGTTTCATCCATGTTTTGACTTTCAGGAAACTATCGACGACGCAAACACTGTCTTCCCCTAAATCACCAAACAGACAAAGTGTAGGCAAGCCGTACACGTCCTTACAGAGAATCGATCCAAATCAAGTAAGAGTGGGGCAATTTTATTTGAAGGTATTCGTTATTGCTGGGTGCAGTTTGGAAAATATCAACTTTTATTGACTTTGATGATCTGGTTCAAGCATTTTTGTTCAAGCCAATATTTAAAATTAATCGAAATCGAAACTAGGAATCGGCCACAGAAAAGAATTAAAAATTTAATTATTTGATTCCTGACTCTAGCCTAAGGCCTAAGCTACATACATAACATACACATACATACCGAAATAACATCTGTCTTCGTTAAAGCACGCAAACGACCAATTTATTTTCAATCATCTCAGGAACCTCAAGCATTTAATTTACTTTAAAACCAATTAATATTTGACAATGTATGCCCCATTCCGTAGCATCCAACATAATTTCGATCAGCAGTGCTCTTTTTGCCGCACAGGAAACTCATTTTTTTGTAGTTTCTGGATGTCCTGCCCTGCCAGACATTGCATAATTCATAAAACAAGGGAATTTAGATTATTTATTTGTCATAATATGTCACGATATGGCTTCTGTTCGGTCATGCTGAATAATCAAAAAGTCTGCTGTAAAAATACCAATCCTGCTTCCAAGGTTATAAAAAGATAATGAATTTGGTCGCAGTATTGTCATTTATGTTGAAGCTTGGCCGACGAGAATCACAAGTAGAGCCAAAAGAAGATTTCTTGAGGATTGCGTCCCATGACAACACTCTAATGCATACTGCTGTTCCATTTCTGCCGGTGTCCGCAGCTGTGTTTTGCTGTATTCTAAACTGTTTGCTGCCTGGAATAGGTATAAAATGAAACGCTAATTAATTATTATATATTCCAGAAAACCTATTAGCCACTGAAGCCTGTTGTATAAGTAAACATATAAATAGTAATCTAGAATTGTAAGCTGTAGGTAAAAAAACTAATGCCAGAAAAACGTTTTAGGTTGATATATAAGTTTTCCTGAACTAGAAAATTCTAAACGTCAAAATATATGTACTACCAAGAGAAACTACTCAACTCGATTTTTGCCTGCTCAGGTGTAGCTGTTAGCAGCAAAAGGCATCGTTAACTTTCTTTTGAAACGTCCATGAAAGTCAACGCACGGGTTAGACGCATTGTGGTTGAAATTGGTCCTCAGAGGTAAAGCCAAACGTTCACTAACTCTGCCGTTTCGTTCCTAAGTTTCTGAGTAATTAATCACATTTCTGTTTTGACCTAGTTAAATTGTCATTTCTAATTTTATTTTATTCATAGCATTTTAGGCACAATTTGCAGTGGTGCTTTCGTTCTATGCTGTGGAACTCCTCGCATTGACCTCAAGAAAAATAAACTTCTATTTACCCTACTTATCAATACTCTTGTTGGAGTTGCCCAACTATGTACAATAACCTTCATGATGGTTGGCTATTACTGGAGCGTCACATGGGGGGTAAAATTAGTGATGTATGCTGGTAAGTTTATTTCATTTGCTCTCATGTATTACCCGAGGATTATCTTCGTCCTCTAAATGCTTCTATTGGGAATAAATTATCGAAAACACGGTAGCGGAAATTATCCTGGCTTGCCGTCTTACGCTTAGGTTTTCATCATATCTGTTCATAGTGCTATGATCAAAGGCAGGCAATCTGAGATTGGATTGTGCATTGGTCAGGGGAATTTCGCAAATAGCTCCATCCAATTGTCTTGGAGGACTATGGTGTACGGCACGATAAGCGATACTGCCGAACAAAAACTGATTAGTATTTGTTCTGCATTATGAAATTCGGCATTCTTTAACGCATTGTGCCAACCGCATCTCGGGAGCACAAGCACATAAAGACTTACACAATTTTTTTCACTGTGTGAAATTAGTCAGCTGGGTCATCTAAGGGCCTTTCGAAAGAGGAGTAGAATTAAAAAACTGTTTTTAACTCCACTCGAGTTTGACCTTCCTTCTTAGATTTGTCCATGAAAACGAAAGTTAATTTTAACTCTACTCTAACCTTTCTTGAAAAGGCTCTAAGAAAACAAAAGTTATATTGTACTCAAACTGAAATACCAATACATCAAATCTGCTATTCCCGACTATGTACTTTAATTGCATTTTGCGAGTATTGTTGCTTGTTGCAGTTGCCTTCCGCAAACACGAGCGACAGAAACAACAAGGCTTTGAACTGCAGTCTGGCTTGCAGCACACTTCAGACCAAACCATGCTAAGTCCGGAAGACCTCAAGGACTTTTACCGACGAGTCAGTAATGCCCATACAAGAGAATTTGTATCGATGCCTATGCAACAGTTTTCTAACACAACTTCAAGTTCTCAAGGCTTGTCCAGGAACTCTTTATTATCAACTGCATCCATACCATCTCCGAACGTTCCAAATCAATTCTTTTGAACGTTACTGTTTTTCCACATGTATTGAAGATTCCCTTTTACACATAACAAGCGACGAACTTTTACCTTTAAAACATTTCAACAACTCCCCAAAATTCTACGCGCACTATCCTATCCTGAGCTAATCTCAAACATCAACAGTTGATTTAATTATAGTTAAAACAAACAATAGTTTGTAAACTCAACAAACTAAATATAAGGCGCCCAATGGGGCATCGTGAACAAACGCAACAAAGTAAACATGAAAACAGCTCACATTAACCTATTATTAGAATTTGGGAACTAAAAGTCTGACCAAATCTTGGAGCCGAACTAATAGATCCTGTCCTGAGTTAGCATTTGAAATTAGCCTGTATAAAGTATATATTTTGAGAATCCTCAGGAGGAGAATCCGCTAAACTCATCATATCTGGTCAATATCCGGTTTCCGGATACCAGATCGATAAAAACGCTTAAGATTCGGAAGCTAACTTCTAATCAATTCTTACTCAGTATGTTGGTCCTCGGCCCAAAACATTTCCGAAAATCGGGTCATATCCAGTCCGGTAACAGGATGTCCAGGTCACAAAAACTGTACAGCAAGATGGGTTTGTCGTGCAGTTTCGGTGATTGAGTTCTTTGATTCGACAGGTAGAAATTAGTCTGTATACGAAATTTCGTCTAGTTTGGACCAAAATCGTATCAGGAAACCAGATATAGACTGGGTGTGATGGCTTACGCGGATTCTCCTATCTTGAGGTTTCTAAAAATGTACACTTTATACAGACTAACTTGAAACGTTAACTCAGGACAGGCGCTCACAGTTCGGTTCCAAGATTTTTTGGTCAACCATTAGATCGCTATCAGTTTAAAAAGCTATCGCCTGACTACCACAACCGCATTGTCCGCCATCACTCCCGCAGCCTTCAGTAACCTCAGAATCATCATCATTATTGTGCAAGTTCAAATTTTCAATACTAATCCGATCGCTGTTGACAGAGTCTTGCATTTCTTCAGTATCAGACGTTTGCTTCTTGTCTTTTCTTCGTTTCCCTTTTCTAACGCCAGAACCTGCAGCACCAGCTGGACCAGCTTTCTGCGGCTTTCTGATTCCTAGCAACGGATTTCCTGAATTCAAGCCCTCCAGGAGTACGCAGGCTTTACAGACAGCCTGACTGGACACATAGTCGCAGCGACTACAGCGCCCTCTAGTTGGAAGTTTGACTGAATCGCTGATGGACATTTGCTCTCCTGATCTAATAATGTCCAAAATAGCCTGCGGCCTTATCCGTTCCAGATCCTTCAAATAACTGCGAGCGTAGCCTCGATAGGCATTCGGGGAGTAAATACACTCCGTGGAAAAATAGTCCAGTTTTCTGAAACCAAACAATAAAAAATGTATATCACGCAGGTATGGAATACAATGCAATCGTAGGCGTACATTAAAAAAGCTTGAAGTTTTTTTCGCAGAAAATGTCTTTGAATGTACTATGATGACAATTAAACTTTTATAATATTTCAAAATCTCGCAGACACTGAACCGAAGATGCGATATAGAGACTACACGACCAATGATACACATAATGAGGACAGTATATGACCAATAACACACCTATAGTAGGCATACATGACGATCTCTTTCTCAAAGGCATATTTCAGAGGCTTACATCGCGGTATGAGACCGTCACTAGCTGTGCAGATGGAAGTGCATCGAGCTAGTCGAGCCACATCCCCTCGCAGCACGTTCATCAGCACTGTTTCAGCCACGTCATCAGCATTATGACCAGTTACAATCTTATCCACCTTTAGTTTCATGGCTCCACGATCCAGTGCCTAAAGAAGGAATAAAACTAATACTCAAACTAGTGTGAGGTTACCCACCCGATCGAACATGTATAACGCATTATTAATCCATTGTCACTTCAGTTTGGATACGAACTCCTTCTAGCTTGGTGCGACTGTAGCCTCGGTAGCTCAGTTGGCAGCGCGTCGGAGCGTTAATCCGAAAGTCATGGGTTCGAGTCCCACCCGAGGCCCGAATTTTTCGGGTCTCAGGTGCTTAAGTGACAATTTCATTTCTAACACTATTACTGAAACAGTTTGCTGGTGGAAAACAGAAATAAGCCCCTAAAATGCCGAGCACCGGTCTACCTACAAAGTGCCTTAGTTTTCTGAAATATTGTAAGTTTAAACGGAAGAGCAGTTTTATTCACAATCGGACCCGTGCTTTTCAGCTTTTCTAAAAAAACGGTTTTTCTTAAATTTTTTAAATTGGTCGCCTTTTTAATCTTTTTAGGACATACGTATATATCGAGTTCCTCCTGGTTAGTTTGTCTTTCCAGCGATGAAAGCAAATACGAAACGAAAAAAATCGCATACGCAATGGGGAGTCTGTGGAGCACCCCCAAGCAGAAGAATATAGAAAAATCGGTAAAAAGCCACAATGGAAGCAGTTAAATCTCTTAATTTAGTAAACCTCCTTTTATTTTCAAAGTATACAATTTCGCTTTGAATTTTTACAGCCCAAAGGTGTGTTTTACAGCCCCCGATACGACCGAGGCTGTGAAAATATTAAGGAAAAGACTTTGGAAACGATGAAAGAAAAGCCGAAGGCGCAAAATTTTTCAGCAAATAGCCTTCTCTAGTTATGCAACAACTTTTAAATTCATAAGTTTATTTTGAAACTCAAAACTTAAGTGTTTTTCTACTGTTTTTCTAAGACAGAGTAAAAACACAAAAAACTTGGAACAGAGTATAAAAAGTGTGAAATCAGATTCCAGATAACCATGGAAACATAAATTGACTACACACTGCTCGATACCAAATTAATAGCTGGAAAAGCCGTTGAGACACCGTTGGACCAACTTTATTGCTGCAAAGTTTCTGAAAATATTCCTAATTGGCCCAAATCCCAAACGGAACCATTTTGCTGATGCCTTCGTTCTTAATTTTTTGGGTTTAGACAACATCCCAAAACTTCTGAAACTTTTGACATATATTACACAGTAGCCAGCCATCAATCTGAAAAAATCATTCAAGTAGGCAAAACATCTGTAAACTTAATCAGTGCATACGCCATGCCATACGTATGCGATCAACTAACCTGTCGCCTAAAAACACCGCAGAAGGTACAGTTGTTCTTCAGTCCAATCTTAGACACGATCTGATCCATAGTCCAGCCGTAAAGATCAGCATAGGACATGATAGTCAGAGGGAGGGCATACTGTACCTGATTCCGACGTACAGTTGCTAAACTATCATCTCTGTAGCCTCGAATGCCTTCGTCTATAGACAAGAGGATTAGATCAAGTCCATACTGATAGCGTTCATTCAACGTCTTCAAAAGATAGGCAAGAACAGTGGAATCCTTTCCACCAGAAGCCCCTATAGCCACCTTAAACAATTGATGTAGAATTGTAACAGATGCATTAACCGACTGCTTGGGACACTAACCCTGCAGCTTAGCGCTAAAGATCTGAAAGTTAGCAAAGACAAACGATGACAGCTCAGTTCACTTTTCACAAATAAATGTTTAAAGCTAACTTTATCGATCGTTTAAAATTATCTTTAAAAGACGCGTGCTTCGTACAGCAAAACGAATAGCGGGAATGAGCTGAAGCAATCAGAAAGCTCAAGAACCTGACCTCCAACAGTTCACAGTATTGTGGAACCAGCACAGCAACTTGAGTGTATTAGGGCAGAAAAACTGAAGGCGGGAATTTTCCATTCCCAAATGGCTCTACAAGCAAGTTCTGAGAATGTCATGTTGCAAAAAACCAAGTTTAAAGTTGGACCCAAAATTCACCAATATATGCTATTCAATCATAAAGGCAGTATCTACTGCCATTTAAGTCGAGACAACGCACACACCTTTCGGTATATCCGGACTCGAGAACCCTCAGAACCTCCAGCAAACACTTAAAACTAGACAGTAGAGGATCAAATCTCTTGAAAAAACTTTTAGAACCCCATTAAAATTTGAAACTAAATATATGTATATAGTTACGGATCAAATTTCTTCGAAAAGTTAAGAACCCCCAGAACCCCCATCAAATAATGAAACTAACATATATATCAATATATCAAATCTCTACAAAAAATTAAGAACCCCCATGAAAATAAAGCTCCAAGAAAAACAAGTGGTAGATCAGAAAAACATCAAAAGGTGACTTTTATCTTTTAACTATCAGTGACATGGGCCACGGAAAATTTGCATTCTTGTTAAATTTGAGTGCCACATCCACATTTTGGTGGAAATGGTGCGGGGAAAACATGGCACGGATTTCTACCAACCAACCATTTAGAGTGGTTTAAAAGCATTGTTTCAGCTGTTTTTAGCGTGCAAAACTACCTAGGCGCCCTTCTAACCTCACAGCAAGCTTAAACCCCGATTTTTTGGTCAAAATGCCAAATCCGCCGTACCTAACCTGTTTGGGCATGAAACCTGCTGGGAACAGGCCATAATGTGCAGCATATCACTAGAAACAAGTTTGTTGTGTTAAAAATTGCAATAATTCTCATTTTTTAAGTTTTTTCAAAATTTTCATTTTTACCATAAACTTATGAAACCTGGAATGTTGATGATGCAAATGAAATAAGTTGGCATATTTTGAGGTTTTTAGTGGATTTAAAGTATTCACTTTCCTATAGAAGCATTAGTTACGCCTTCCTTAAGCATACGCAAAAATTTGAAAATTTGGTCACCATGTTTTCCCCGCTCTAGTGGACCCAATGTGGGGGGAAAACGTGGTCAATTTTTTTTACTGGGTGCACATAGGGGAAAACCACTATTACCATGTGATAGAGCAAGTCGAATTATGCCCGCATGCAAATTTATAGTAGCCAAAATTTGATAGTTCGTTAGATATATATATACTTGCAAACTTTCGAAAATCCTTAGCATTTTGGCCAGTTTTGGGAGGTCAACTTTGGTCAAGTACTGTACTAACAGAATCAATCTTAGAAACCAATCTGGTACTGTAGGGTATACTTCTAGACTTGCTCTTTCTAATGGGGTATACTAGGCAGCTGCAGCTGCTATGGTTGGTGAGTAGGCGACCATATTTTCCCCTTCTTTTCCGTCATGTTTCGCCCCTCTGACTATACATGGGTTCGGAAGGGTACTTCGAGAAATACGGTGGGGGAAATAAACGGTAACCGCGTCATGCGAGGGGGATCAGTTTTTGATACAAGAACAAAAAGTGCTCCTTCGTCGCATGTAAAATACATATGAGTCTTCGTAGGCAGGTTGTACATAAGCAAAAACTAGCCTGTAAAATACATATGAGTACCGTAGGGAGGTTGTAAATGAAGGAAAACAAGTTGCAACCGCTTAACATATGAGCCTGTCCTACAACGAGGCTCATATTGGCGTATGTCATAATACGAATAATTTGCAGATATATATATATGCAAGTAACAAAAATGCTCCGCACAAAAGAGGATAATATGTGTGTGTGTTGGCTGTATCGTATATATATCCTTCAAATATCCTTTAAATATATAATAAATATAAATAGGTATATGCATCCTTAAATTCCGATTGAAGAAGTAAAGACAAAAGTTTCATAGGCACGTGACGTTATTTGGCACAGCAAATATTAGTGGATGGTTCCATGTCAAAAGTTGCTCAGTTCACTTAGGGCTTTCATTTGATACCAAATTTGACCACTTTTGAAAAATTTTATTTTTGACCCAAAATAGCTTAAGTCCCCACCCCACCCCACCACAGCACTCCACAACTACTTTGAGTATGCAGTTCTATGACAAAAGTTGCTCAGCTCGCTGAGGGCTTTCATTTGATACCAAATTTGACCACTTTTGGAAAATTTCATTTTTGACCGAAAATCGCTTAAGTCCCCACCCCACCCCACCACAGCACTCTATAGCCACTTTGAGCATGCAGTTCTATGACAAAAGTTGTTCAGCTCGCTGAGGGCTTTCATTTGATACCAAATTTGACCACTTTTGAAAAATTTTAATTTCGACCACTTGACCCCCTCCACCTGACTGACCCTCCCGACGGCAAAGTGGAACTAGCACAGCAAAATAGGTACGTCGGACGGCAAAACGGATACCGGGAATGAGCTGGGCGCACCAGAAAACCCCTACAGACAACGTTTTCGGAGGCCAGGTAAAGCCTACTATGGACCTCCAGGAAGCGGTTTCCGACTTGACCCTCCCGACGGCAAAGTGGAACCAGCCCAGCAAAATAGGTGCGTCGGACGGCAAAACGGATACCGGGAATGAGCTGGGCGCACCAGAAAACACCTATAGACAAAGTTTTGAGAGGCCAGGTAAAGCCTACTATGGACCTCCAGGAAGCGGTTGCCGACATGACCCTCCAGACGGCAAAGCGGAACCAGCCCAGCAAAATAGGTGCGTCGGACGGCAAAACGGATACCGGGAATGAGCTGGGCGCACCAGAAAACACCTATTGACAAAGTTTTGAGAGGCCAGGTAAAGCCTAGTATGGACCTCCAGGAAGCGGTTGCCGACATGACCCTCCAGACGGCAAAGTGGAAGCAGCACAGCAAGATGGATGAGTCCTACGGCAAAAAGGACACCGGGAATGAGCTGGGCGCACCAGAAAACATCTATAGACAAAGTTTTGAGAGGCCAGGTAAAGCCTACTATGGACCTCCAGGAAGCGGTTTCCGACTTGACCCTCCTGACGGCAAAGTGGAACCAGTCCAGCAAGATGGGTGGGTCTGACGGTAAAACTGACTGCGGGAATCGATTCTCCGTGCCAGAAAACCATTGTATGGAAGATTTGAGCTTTCAAAGTTAAATAGATAGCGAGAAATTTCGATTTTTCATTTTTCGAATTTTCGCCATTTTTGACGGGCCACTGTGGTCGCTAGGGAAGTGATAGAGAAACGCAACCTGGACCGTTAGTTAGTTCAATATATGTAATTTCTGAATATAAAAAGAAATCAGCTCCAGCTCGTAATGCTCGACCTGAGCGACGACCACAAAAATGGTCACTTTTCGCTATGAGCCGACTTTGCGGCGCCACTGCGGCGCTGTGGCGCAGCTGCGGCGCAAAAAAAGTTGTGATTCTTAAATTCTTTAGAGGGTACTACTAGACCCCATAGCCCTTTAGGTTGGCCCACCGCTGCAGATCACGTGAAAGCGGCGAACATTATGTACAATACAACCATCAAATAGGAGAAACCGGAAAAAAAACATCGCCGCCATAACCGGTCCGGGGCGCAACTTTTTAACGGTAAGTGATACGGGGCTGAAACTTCACAGACATACTAAACTCGATGTGCTCTACAATTTGCGCATGAAATCTGCGCAGGATCTGCGCAGGATTTTGCGCAGCTTCTGCGCAGCTTATTTTACACTGTCTCTAGCCACTTTTCACACAATATATTATAGGGGTCGCTGCCGCGACCCCTATGATATATATTACTTTTATATAAATACATACTGCACAAAGCTTTTCATTACAAATTATCCTGCACATAGCTTGTTGATCAGTCATTATAGTGTGCATATGCTCAATATGCAATATGCTCAATATGCTCGGTACGCCATGAGGCGCTCTGACTCACAGCCAAGTGGGAACGCATTCTGCGTGTGTATGTGAAAATGTTTCGAGAATGCATTAGGTGTACCGTGTACCACAGCGTATCGCGAAATATTAGGTGTGCCATAGTGTTTCAGGAAACATCAGGATGCATGTACAGTTCAGCTTGGGCAGTCGTAGTTCACTTCAGTCCATTTCTTCTGGGCCACAACATCTATTCATTTTTCCGTAATGTGGAAGAAGCTGAGGTTCTTTAATGAGGCTTTAATGTGGAATGCACTGTGACGCCAATATGAGCCTCGTTGTAGGATAGGCTCATATGTTAAGCGGTTGCAACTTGTTTTCCTTCATTTACAACCTGCCTACGGTACTCATATGTATTTTACAGGCTAGTTTTTGCTTATGTACAACCTGCCTACGAAGACTCATATGTATTTTACATGCGACGAAGGAGCACTTTTTGTTCTTGTTTTCTATTATTTTATATATGTATGCTCCTGAAGCTATGTATACGTATATATATATATATATATATATATATATATATATATATATATATATCTTTCTACAGTAGCAAGCAAGCCAACCACAGCACTCCACAACTACTTTGAGTATGCAGTTCTATGACAAAAGTTGCTCAGCTCGCTGAGGGCTTTCATTTGATACCAAATTTGACCACTTTTGGAAAATTTCATTTTTGACCGAAAATCGCTTAAGTCACCACCCCACCCCACCACAGCACTCCACAACTACTTTGAGAATGCAGTTCTATGACAAAAGTTGCTCAGCTCGCTGAGGGCTTTCATTTGATACCAAATTTGACCACTTTTGGAAAATTTCATTTTTGACCGAAAATCGCTTAAGTCCCCACCCCACCCCACCACAGCACTCTATAGCCACTTTGAGCATGCAGTTCTATGACAAAAGTTGTTCAGCTCGCTGAGGGCTTTCATTTGATACCAAATTTGACCACTTTTGGAAAATTTCATTTTTGACCGAAAATCGCCTAAGTCCCCACCCCACCCCACCACAGCACTCTATAGCCACTTTGAGCATGCAGTTCTATGACAAAAGCTGCTCATCTCGCTGAGGGCTTTCATCTGATACCAAATTTGACCACTTTTGGAAAATTTCTTTTTTGACCGAAAATCGCCTAAGTCCCCACCCCACCCCACCACAGCACTCTATAGCCACTTTGAGCATGCAGTTCTATGACAAAAGTTGTTCAGCTCGCTGAGGGCTTTCATTTGATACCAAATTTGACCACTTTTGAAAAATTTCATTTTTGACCGAAAATCGCCTAAGTCCCCACCCCACCACAGCACTCTATAGCCACTTTGAGCATGCAGTTCTATGACAAAAGTTGCTCAGCTCGCTGAGGGCTTTCATTTGATACCAAATTTGACCACTGGCACTTTTGGAAAATTTCATTTTTGACCCCATGACCTCGCACCGACCTGACCCTCCAGATGGCAAAGTGGAACCAGCACAGCAAGATGGGTGGGTCAGACGGCAAAACGGATGCCAGGAATGAGCTGGGCGCACCAGAAAACCCCTATAGACAATGTTTTGAGAGGCTATGTACAGTCCTATATGGTGTTCCCGGAAGTCGGTACCGACCGGACCCTCCAGACGGCAAAGTGGAACCAGCACAGCAGGATGGGTGGGTCAGACGGCAAAACGGACACCGGGAATGAGCTGGGCGCACCAGAAAACCCCTATAGACAAAGTTTGGAGAGGCAAAGTAAAGCCTACTATGGACCTCCAGGAAGCGGTTACCGAACTGACCCCTCAGACGGTCAAGTGGAACCAGCCCAGCAACTTGGGCTACTCGGGCAGCAAACCTGATAGCGGGAATCGATTCTCCGTCCCAAAAAACCTTTGTATGCAAAATTTGAGCCACCCATGTAGCAAAATAAGCGAAAAAATTAAGTTCAAAGTTCGACCCAAAATTCACCAACTTTGGTCGGCCAGTACCGAAAAATTACGCACAGAGACGGAAAATCATATAGCATTTGAACGACCCCGATATGTGTACTGTTTAACCATATAGTCAGTATTACCCCATATATAGCCCAATCTGACTTATTAAGGCGCCTTTGAAGCATACTTTTTGGCCATTTTAGCGTTTTGGCCGACTTTGGAACCCAGCCAAAAATTTTTTCCGGCTCTGGGAGGCATAAAAACTAGCTTATTTTCTTATTTTTGATTTGTACTACAAGAATATATATGGGTTTCATAGGCAAAAATTTTTCTAAACGCAAAAACGCAAAAAATCGCTGTTTTTAAGCTTAAAATGAGCTTATAAGTCCATAAATTAGCTAAAAATTGAGAGAATTTTTGAAAATTTGACATCAAAAACCTAATTTTTTGACACTTTTGGGCGACCACCAAAAAAGTGGGTGGGGGCTTGCCGAAAAGTAGGGGCGAAAGTGGGGGGGGGCTCCGAAAAGTGGAGGGGTAACCGAAAAGTGGGGGGGGCCCCCACTCCCCCCACTAAAAAAATGCCAGATTATTATAGGGGTCGCTACCGCGACCCCTATGATATGACCCAGCCAAAAGTTCCACAGCATGTAGGCTTGCCCTCAATTCCTTCACACACAAAACTTCAACCCGATAGGTCCACTCTTGATCCGATCATACCAGGAAATATAGTCTAGATGCGTCATTGTTTTTCCGATGAGCATGGCATGTTCTTGCAGTCTAACCCTCAATAGTCAGGTTCCTAAAAAATCGGTGACAAGATTTCCAATCATTTCGAGCCAAATTAGGCTCATAACAAGTAGAAGACAACCACCCCAAAACCACCAGCAGAAAAGTTTCAACATGGTGTCGAAAAAATTGTTTCAGTAATTGCTGACATTTTTATTGGGGGGTGGGGTTTGGGGGACGCACTTTTCGTTTCCCCCTTCACTTTTCGCAGCCCCCCCCCACTTTTCGGCAAGCCCCCACCCACCTTTATGGGGGTCGCCCAAAAGTGTCGAAAAATTAAGTTTTTGAGGCCAAATTTTCGCTTCACCGGATTTTTGGCTATCTATATGCGTACGTATATAATTCGCTTTTAGCTTAAAAAACGCCTAAAATTTGTCCTTTTTAGCGATTTCTAGCAGTTTGTACAAAAAACCCCACAAAAATTCGAAAACATTTTATACAAATATGCCAACCCATCGATGGGGGGCCCTCCATGAAGCCCCCCCAATAAAAATTGCCAAGGGATAAGCCAGCCCCCCCACTCCGCCCCACCCCCACTTTTTGGGCTTCCCCCCTCACTCACTATAAGGTGGCCCAGAAAATGCCAAATTTTGAGGATTTTTGGTCAAAATTTTCAAAAATTTTCCGGCTTGACTGGAAATTTTTGGTCAAAAATCGTCAATTTTGGTACTCAAACTCAATTTTTGAGCACTTTTTAGCATAGTTATAGCAGTATATATAGAAAACAGGTTATTTTTACTGTATTTTTGGCATTTTCAGACTATTTTATTCCCCCCACTTTTCGACATTCCCCCAACTCGTGGGGGGCCTCTCCCCCAATTGTTTGCCTAAAATGAACACAGATACGTATATAATATATAAATGAATATATACGTATAAGTCATGATATACAAAAAAAGAAAAAATCATGTCATCATGATACAAACCTTGTCTCCTGTGGTGAACAAATTATGCTTGACTATTGTTTCGTGGACTTCACTTTCAAATGCAGTGAAAAAGCAGGGCTGACAAAACGCTTCGCCAGATTTGGGCCTCTTAAGGCATGCCTTTGAAATCCGACAAGATTCACAAAGACGGACCATTCTGCAAAAGCCTAAAACGGCAAATCAACGAAATCAAGTTACTTAAGGTGGTGATTCCCTTTGGTCAAATAAAGTTTGCACCATTATTACTCATTCATTACTTGGAGTAAGAAGCCATTTTTATATCAAAATGTAGCTTGACATTTTCTCTTTTTAATGCATGCCACGAAACTAATGTTGCTTTTCTAAAATATTTTTAACACATTTTAGAAGAAGTATAATTTTCCAGAATTTTTGCGGACTCAAGTAAATTTTTTCGCGAGACATCGGGTATATTATTCGATACCTCCATCAAATAGCTGGGGACGATTTTTTATTTATTGTGAAATCGCTCTTCGTTATAGAGATATAAGTTGAAATGTGTGTGTAACCTGTATTTTGCCTACTTTTTCCAAATTTGTCAAGCGATTACTTTAGCTAGAAAGCAGCAATCGGGGCAACTAAAAAATCGTCCCTGGGTATATATATTTGTGCAGAACGCATTTGTTCAGTAGCAGCCCTCCAGCTTGCATGGTGTATGCTCCACAATCTTTGGAAAGAATTGGTCGTGTTTTTGCAAAAACTACATTTTTTATGATAGCAGCCTACAGGATAGCAGTTGGAAGACGACCATGCGTCGGATAATTTGTCCCTGTGAGACCTTCAGATCGACGCCCTCGACGTCTTGCGTAGTTCAAGGAATGTTCGATTATTTGATATACATATCTGCAAAAATTACAAGTTTTCGACGCCAAAACAAGAAAATCGGCTATATCTCACGGTAGAGAAAAGATAGAAACTTGCTTTAAAAAGCAAAAACGTGAAGCTCAATGAGATCTTTCGAATGCATATAGTCATAACCAGGCGCGTAGCCGGGGGGGCAAGGGGGGCATGCCCCTCCCCCGAAATTGGGTTGCCCCCTGGAAATATCTACCATCAGGAAATATTTATGACGCAGACAGCAGCTGTAGACTGCGTTCAGCCAGAAAATTGATGAAAATTAATACTGTTTAGAACTAAAATCCAAAAGTTTTTCGCGCCTTTGGCGCGAATTATTATATGCTTATTTTTTCGTAGCCAATTCCAAAATGTCATTTCAATAATTTACATAATCGCAAATGTAATATGACTAATCTTAGTTAGTATAATGTAGTAAAGTATAGCCATGGGGTGAAAAAAACCCACCCCCTTTTTGGGGGGAAAAAACAACCGGCCTCCTGGGTCACGGATTGGAGCTAGGAGCTCCAAAACATACCAGCAGAAAGCGCGACTCTTTCTAACCTATGTGTGCAAAGATCAGGTCATTTGGTTCACTCTTGCTCATTTTATGACATTTTGAAAATGATACCTACTTTTTGGTCCAACCTTCCAAAAATTTGGCAAAAGTTTGGACCGATGTAACTTTTGACAGGGTTGGGCTAGAAAAGTTTTGCAAATATCTGCAATGATGGCAAGTCTTCCTCTTTGCACACAGCAAAAATTAGACCGATCCGATGCACCGTTAGACTGGCACATTGCCAAACGTGGCGGGGAAAAAACCCACTTTGGGGGGAAAAAACCCACCCAAATTTTTTTGAAAAATTTTTTACCAGCTCAACTGGGAAACAATTCGGGACTGTAGTACGATATTATCGAGGACGCTGCGTTACCCTATGCTGTCAGATTTGGACAATTTTGAATACTTGGGTAGCTAGAGGCATAAAACCCTAAAAGTGCAATTTCGCTGCTGCATGACCCAGCAGAGGTCTAATTGTGACTTTTAATAGCCAATTGTACGTAAAAAACCATTCTCTACACGTTAGAATAATAAGTTTTATCAAATTACATCGTTTTTAGCATTTTTCAAAAATTGCCCTATGTTTATGTGTTAAACTTTATGAAACCTGTCCATTTGATGCTGCATTTTCAATGGCACATGAGATCTCAAAAAAAGCTACCTAGGTCGGGTTTTTTGACTCATACTAACTAAAAAAGAGTTGAATTTTACACAGGAAGTGTCAGAATCGCGCTACGACAATTTTTAGGACCTGTGAGGGGTGGGTTTATTTTCCCCCATTTGGGTTTTTTTCCCCCCATTGGGTTTTTTTCCCCCGCTACTTTTTGCATTATACCGGCCTAACGGTAAAACCTAGAGAAGTGCAAATGGGCTTAAAAGAAAGTTCTAAGTACGCCAAGTACGATGGTATATAGAGTTCTGAGCTAGCCCTTATAACAAAAAAGTTCCAGCCAAAATCCGAAAAAGTGGGTTTTTTCCCCCCATGGCTATATGGTACCAACTTACCGTGTTTGTTTTGCTCAAAAAATGCGTAAGTATGTATATACCGACTTTTTTCTGGAAAATAGCACAAATCTTTTGGCTACCGTATAACGTTATAGAAGTTAGCATTTGTTCATTCATTCACTTCCCTTCAGGTAGACTAGGGGGGAAAATGCCCTCGACGGGCAACCAACTTGGTAGAATAGGGAAAGACTTGAATGTTAAATACACGGTGCATGGTTGCAACTGAGATTCTGCTGAAGCGGAAAAATGCCGTTTCTCAGCGTCTAAAATGACAGAAACCAGCTGTGTGCGCCGAATAGGGAATCTACTCGGCGACTAAAATGAAAGAAACCAGCTTTGTGCGTCGAATAGGGAATCTACTCGGCGACTAAAATGAAAGAAACCAGCTTTGTCGCCGAATAGGGAATTCCCTCCTTCCGCCCTATTCGCGCGAACTTATCGTCTTTCGGAAGGAAATATATAGGTAATTATTCTGTTAGGAACTGCAAACGTAAGCATTGCTGTCAATATGACATTTCCCGTACCGGTTGCGTGGTGACTAGGGGTGGCGCTAGATTAATTTCTTTTTGAGCTACCTGATCCGTAACTATTTTACGCATACAACCGCTAGCAGGATCAACAGAAAGCAACACTAATATATATGCAGTTTAAACAATTTGTGGTCGACAGTCCTTGTGCTAAAACATATACAATCAATCGCATTTCATTTTATATATATAATGTTTGATTGTATCAATTCTCGGCAAGATCAGCACAGAGCACACCTATCACAGGGGTCGCGGCAGCGATCTATATATAATATGTGTTATATATGCTCTCAATGTTTCTGATAGCACATCGAAGACATCGTATTTATGTCTGTGAAAACCTTGACTTACGTAAGTGCTTGATAAAACTGTTGATTTGCATTCTGAAGTAATTCTGCCATTCTGAAGCTCTCTCATTATTCAGCAAAGCAACACATAACAGGCTTCAAAGTTCGCGCGAATAGGGCGGAAGGAGGGAATTCCCTATTCGGCGACAAAGCTGGTTTCTTTCATTTTAGTCGCCGAGTAGATTCCCTATTCGACGCACAAAGCTGGTTTCTTTCATTTTAGTCGCCGAGTAGATTCCCTATTCGGCGCACACAGCTGGTTTCTGTCATTTTAGACGCTGAGAAACGGCATTTTTCCGCTTCAGCAGAATCTCAGTTGCAACCATGCACCGTGTATTTAACATTCAAGTCTTTCCCTATTCTACCAAGTTGGTTGCCCGTCGAGGGCATTTTCCCCCCTAGTTTCGCTTATTTTTCCGCTGCAGAGAAAATCATGTCAGAGAAGCTGCATACATACATACACAATGTAAGCAAAGCTAGCTACGGCAAACAGGCTGGATGAAAACGTTCTAGTTCAACTGAATGTATTTGCTGAAGCGGAAAAATGCCTGTTAATAGCCTTTTCAGAACGTTATACACGGTGCCTTATCTTAGGCAGGAAGGCCACTGTTCATGGCTTTTCAGAACTTTTTACACGGTGCGTTATCTTAAGCAGGAAGGCCACTGTTCATGGCCTTTTCAGAACTTTTTACGCCACTGTTCATGGCCTTTTCAGAACTTTTTACGCCACTGTTCATGGCCTTTTCAGAACTTTTTACACGGTGCGTTACCTTAGGCAGGAAGGCCACTGTTCATGGCCTTTTCAGAACTTTTTACACGGTGCGTTATCTTAGGCAGGAAGGCCACTGTTCATGGCCTTTTCAGAACTTTTTACACGGTGCGTTATCTTAGGCAGGAAGGCCACTGTTCATGGCCTCTTCATAACTTTTTAAACGGTGCGTTATCTTAGGCAGGAAGGCTATTTTAAAAGCCATCCAGCACCGTAACCTTGGATATGCAGTTATATACATGACAAACGTTGCTCTGCTCATTTAGGGCTTTCACTTAAAACCAAATTTGACAACTTTTGGAAATTTTGATTTTTGACCAATTAGGACCCCTTGCCAGGCCGCCACAGGCCGCTGGGTCCACTTTAGAGGGGTCCTCCAACGACAAAAAATGTTCGCCTCACCAAGGGCTTTCATTTGATACCAAACTTGGAAATTTTTAAAAAAATCGATTTTTGACCAGTCCGGACCCTGGTCAGGGCGCCACAGGCCGCTGGGGCCACTTTGGAGGGGTCCTCCAACGACAAAAAATGTTCGCCTAACCAAGGGCTTTCATTTGATACCAAACTTGGAAATTTTTTAAAAAATCGATTTTTGACCAGTCCGGACCCTGGTCAGGGCGCCACAGGCCGCTGGGGCCACTTTGGAGGGGTCCTCCAACGACAAAAAATGTTCGCCTCACCAAGGGCTTTCATTTGATACCAAACTTGGAAATTTTTTAAAAAATCGATTTTTGACCAGTCCGGACCCTGGTCAGGGCGCCACAGGCCGCTGCGGCCACTTTGGAGGGGTCCTCCAACGACAAAAAATGTTCGCCTCACCAAGGGCTTTCATTTGATACCAAACTTGGAAATTTTTTAAAACATCGATTTTTGACCAGTCCGGACCCTGGTCAGGGCGCCACATTCCGCTGGGGCCACTTTGGAGGGGTCCTCCAATGACAAAAAATGTTCGCCTCACCATGGGCTTTCATTTGATACCAAACTTGGCCACTTTTGGAAAAATCGATTTTTGGCCATTTTGGACCGGTCCGGACCCTGGTCAGGGCGCCACAGGCCGCTGGGGCCACTTTGGAGGGGTTCTCCAATGACAAAAAATGTTCGCTTCACCATGGGCTTTCATTTGATACCAAACTTGGCCACTTTTGGAAAAATCGATTTTTGGCGATTTTGGACCGGTCCGGACCCTGGTCAGGGCGCCACAGGCCGCTGGGGCCACTTTGGAGGGGTCCTCCAATGACAAAAAATGTTCGCCTCACCAAGGGCTTTCATTTGATACCAAACTTGGCCACTTTTGGAAAAATCGATTTTTGGCCATTTTGGACCGGTCCGGACCCTGGTCAGGGCACCACAGGCCGCTGGGGCCACTTTGGAGGGGTCCTCCAATGACAAAAAATGTTCGCCTCACCAAGGGCTTTCATTTGATACCAAACTTGACCACTTTTGGAAAAATCGATTTTTGGCCATTTTGGGCATGGTCCACGGTCCGGACCCCTGGCCAGGGCGCCACACGGGTCCGGGCGAAACCTACTATAGCCTATGCTGTAGTGCTCCCGCACCCCACCCCAAACCCCAAATAAGAGAGACCTGCTCACTGTAGATATTTCTGTAGAAGAGGTTAAAGTTGGAGTTGCGACACGGTAGGGCCCACCACCATCAGGGTGCCCCCCAGCCACATGGATAGGTCCTAGAGCGAAACTAATGGGCCATTTAGATTCACCATATAGGGGTTCCTATTCGAATACGAAACCTCAGCCCAGCAGCTCTTATGTATAGGGCTGCCTACTCCGTAGGCCCAGACCCCCCCTTTTACACGTTAACTACTGACCCCTGGCCAGGGCGCCACAGATGACCGACCAACACCAAACTCTCAAATGGAGACCTCCACCCTTGGGCCATGCCACAACCCCAATATGAGAGCCCAGCTTCGCTCGCTGCGATCTATTTCGAAGTGCAATTATTTTCGAACTTATTTTTTCGGGGGTCACTTGGGGGGGTCCCCACGGGGGGGGGGGTGGAGCCATCTGGGGGGGTCCTGGAACCGCGGAAAGTAATTTCCCCGGAATTGGGGCACTTTTTGTACAAGAAAAACCTAAAATAGTATGGCTCTGAAGGGTCATCCGACCTGCACCCCTGGGGGGAAAAAAAAGAGGAGAAACGCGACCTGCTCGGGGGGCCAATTTTCATATCTCAAGATCTACCCGGCCGATCCGGCTGAAATTTTCACAGCATGTACCCCTGCCCACAGGCTCTTCACACACCAAGTTTGAGCCCGATCGGTCCACTCCTCCGCTGGCCCCAGGCCAAACAATGTCCAGATTATACACATTGCGTCAAATTTTCCCTATTCTAGGGGGAGCGCTAACGCGCTCCCCCTAATTTCCGAATAGGCTTTCTGTTATTTAAGTCAAACTATATATGTACTTTTGATTATGCTACCTTCTTGGATACCTTCTTGGATTAGACATCGAGATTCGATGATAATAAATGGCGGTAGGCAGCACCACGGAATTTCTTCGGTTCAAACGCAACTGCCACGACAGCTTCGGGCAGAGAATTCCAGGCACAGGTAATTGCCGGAATAAAACTGCGCCTGTGATGCTCAGTCCGACATCTGGGAGGCTGACGGGCTGCTGAGTTACGGACGGCCCTGGTGGATCTCCATCTAACAGGGTCCATTGGAAGAGGAATGACTCTGTGGACTGGTAATGATGGGTTCATTATCGCTTGGCGATAATGGAAAGTGCGCCCACGAGGCGTCTGACTTTTAGTTCATCCAGCGGTAAGTCAGGAAAAAGTCTCTGGGCTTTACGGTTGATTTGGTCTAGAGCTGAAAGTGCATAATTGGGAGCATTAGGGAGGAGCGGTAGGCAGTATTCAAATAGTGGCCGTACAGCCGACTGGTAGAGATGGTGAAGAGCTGGTGGATTTAGAAATGCTCGAGAACGCCTTAGCATTCCTAGTAAACGTCCAGCGGTGGCCGCTTTGCCCATTACGTGAGAGCCCCAAGACAGATTTTGGGTGTACGTAAGTCCCAACAGCACAAGTTTGTCAGACTGGGATATAGGTTCAGCCCCAAAGTGAATTTGGGGAGCAGAGAGTCTATCCCGTTTTCTGGAGACCAGGAGAGACTGAGTTTTTGATGGATTAAATTTCATTTTCCATTTGGCCGCCCAATGAGCAGCAGCAATTAAGTCAGCTTCCAAGAGAGTGTAGATGGTTTCGCGATCGCATCCAGATGGGATTTCCTGGTACAGGGTTGTGTCGTCAGCTAACGACGCTAACTGCTAAACTAGTGATGGGCACCGGATATTTTTTCATATCCGGATATCCGCCTATTTTGCGTTAACTGATATCTGGATATCCGGTTATCCGCCTATTCCAAACTTAAGTTAAACAAAATTTTTGGATTTTGCAGTTAAAATTTCAATTTTTATAGCTATTTTTCGGAAACTGCTAATTTATATCATACTTGACTTAACGCCGGAGAGCAGGATCAGCATCCGCTATGGCGTGTCCCCATACGCCACTGAGCCCGGTCTGAAGCCAGATCTTCAATTATGCTCGTTGAGGAGTTGCTCCAAACTACCGAACCATATGTAGTTCTTAGCCAATCAAGATCTTTTTCCACAAGAGTGTCCCAGGTGCATTTGGCGGCATTTCTAGTACATCGCCACTCAGCAGGTTTCGGATGTCGCCAGATGGCCTTGCACAGTCGGTTATTTGGCATCCGAGCGACATGGCCAAGCCACCGTAAACGCCGCCGTCGGATAAGCTCTTCGATTGTCGGCTGGTCGCAGCACCTTGCACGGATGTCGGTATTCCTCACTCGGTCCCGCAACGTTATTCCAAGAATACAGCGCAGGGCATGCATTTGGAAAACCTCCAATTTGGAAAGATCTACTTTGTTGTAGGACCAGGACTCTGAGGCGTACAAAAGGATAGGTATGACAGCAGAATTGAACACCTTCATCTTAAGTTTGATGGATAGATCGGCCCTTGCAAACACAGGTTTTTTAAGCCTGTGCAAGGTTTGGGAGGCTTTTCCTATGCGGTTTGCAATGTCGCAAATAGCAGATACCTGCAAGCCGCTGATGGTGGAGCCAAGATAGGTGAACGAGTTAACTACCTCAATCTGGGCCTGTCCAATCTGCAGTTGAGGTTCGTTAGCCAGATGGAAGTAGAGCGCCTTTGTTTTAGAAGGCTTGATCTTTAGGCCTAGCATAGCAGACATGTCGGAAATTCGGTTCACCAAATTCTGACATTCCAGTTCTGAGGGTGCAAACACAGCGATATCATCTGCATAGGCCAAGTCTGCAATCTGGTTAAATTCAGAGCACACAACGCCATCAGTTGGGAGTACGGAGTGGCTAGTAATCCAATTGAGGGCAAGGTTGAACAGCATAGGGGAGAGGACACAGCCCTGCCGAACATAGGTGTACCACCTGTTTGGGTTGGGGGGGGGGGAGTAGAAGGTCCAAATTTGGCTCGGGGGACCCCACCCAAATCCGAAATTTGGGGGGGGAGGACCCCCCCTAAACTGTACCCAAGTTTTTTTAGCTAAAAATGCTCCTTTTTCGATGTACAGTACATTAAACGTACTCAAAAGCTTCTGTCAATAGTTTTCGTATGCGAAAATAGGGCTTGAAAATTGACTAATTTGCACTAAAATATGCCTAAATTAGCCCAGATTGTGGTTTATAATTGTGTATATTATCTTGTAATTGCTATAAATAACCATCTTTAGCTGTTTATAGGTGATTTATAGCCTATTTTTCAAATTTTTTTCAAAAAATTTCAGAAGTTGCAAAAAAATTTTTCAAAAATTTTGCATTTTTTGCTTGGTTTGGACCCAATTTTAGGGGGGGAGGGGGGTTTGAGCTCGGCTTGGGGGGGGGGGGAGTAGTTGAGGTCGGGTAGGGGGGGAGGGGGGTCTGGCCTCTCCGTGGGGGGGGTCTCACAGGGGGTAAACTGTAGCCTGGTACACCTATGCTGCCGAACCCCAGACAGAACCGGGAACGATCCGGATGTTCCCTGCCCGACACGAACAACAGACGACGCCCCTTCGTCTGTCATACATATCATACTCATACAGATACAGCCAAGCCAAAACCTTGGATTCAAAAATATTTTCATAGAAATGTATGAAAAATATTTTAAAATTTTGGTCAAAAATTTGCTAATTTTTCATTACTTTCATTCTTTTCATTACTAATGTACACGGATATCTGGATATCCGGATATTTTTCTCAAATCGGATGTTATCCGGATATAAAAATTATCCGGATATCCGGATATCCAGTGCCCATCACTAATGCTAACATGCTAACCTTTATAATTATACCTTACCTTACCTTACAGGAGTAAAAATGTGCTCAGAAAACAGAAAAATTCATTTCAGGCAGCAAAATTTAAAAATTCTTCAACTTCTGGGGGGCTCCGCCTCCAGACCCCCCACCTGGTGTCAGTTGCGAAAATCATGTAACGGCGGCATTTTGAATTTTCTATATCTCAAAAACTGCTAATTTAAAGCCCGAAAAATGCTTGCGCTTCAGTTTTTAACTGCCACAGTTAAGTTTGAAAATTTTTGGCTTGCCCCCCCCCGAAATTTTTTTCTGGTTACACTAGTGGTCATAACTGTATAGCTGCTGCCAAACGTTCAGAAATTGGGAAAAACCACTCTGACCGGAAATCTCGAATTTGTGAATCGGGTTTGCGCGGGATGTGTTAGAACGCTAAAAGAACTTATTTCAGAAAGTTTCATCAAATTTCATCTTGATTTACGCCGCGAAATAACAATATGTGCCCAAAAGGAATCGTCACCTTAAAACGCGACCACCCTCCTAAGCGTAAAATTGGTCGCCATGTACTGAGCTTTTTCTATGCGAAAAAGAGGGACTGGGGTCTGGGGACTTCCCCCTTCCGGCATTTTCAAGGTTTTGAAAGTGGAGCCCCCTAGCATAGTTTCCTTTGGGGGGGGCATAGGTGGGGTGGGTGGGGCTCCCCCCCAACATTTTCTGGGGGGGGCCCCCCTCTGGTGACCCCCCCCCAGGACCCCCCCAACCCTCCCCCAAAAAATTTTTCATTTTTTATGCCAAAAATCGCATTTTCAGGCGTTTCTAATGATGAAAAACATCTAACCATAAAGTAATTTTAACAGACAGTGGTTTTAAACTCAAAAACTTGATTCCCAACATGTTTCCAAGTCCAAAATAAGGTCAATATTGAGTCATAAGATCCATAATATAGTTAAAAACGTGTATTTCTCATAATAATAAACAGTTCAAGCCAAAAATTTCGACATTTTTGAAAATTTTTTCAAAATTTACCCTAAAAATACCCAATTTTTGGCCATTTTCCGCGCCTTCGGCGCGACTACCCCCCCCCCCAGTGGGGGGGGACGGCCCCCCCCAAAAAGTTTTGGGGGAGGGTTGAAAAAAGGCTTGGGGGGGGCTACCCCCCCCCCCACCTTACACCTATGGGGGGGCATCCCCACCAAAGTTTAGACCAACTTTACCCCCCCCCCCGATTTTTTTACTTCTGGACTTATTCTAGCGGGGGGGGGGATGGGGCGGGGGCCCACCCCCATAAACACCCTTCCCCCCAAGATCGTTCCCCCCCCTAAATCGCCCCCCCAAAAAAAGTGGGTGCCCCTTTTGGTACCAACTTTTGTCCTGAAAAAATCGCTCAGAAGGCCAAATTTTCAAAAATTTTCCGGCTTCGCCGAAGATTTTTAGTCGATTTTTGGGCACTAGTCAACCGATCCTTTTGGGCACTAGTCAACCCGGGGGGGGGGGGGAATCCCAGACACTGCAAAATCAAATCTACACTTTATGGGTATATCAGTGCCTATGTTTAACATATGGCTGAGGGTGAGGCTTAGGCTTAAATCGACCCGTCTCGTCGTCCTGAGCACAGAAATATCAAATTTATTGCATAAAAATGCGTTTCTGATTTCCCCCCCCTTGTTGACTTGATCCGATTTTTGCCTATTTAAGCGCTATTTTTGCACTAAAAATGAACTTTTTTGGGGATTACTATAAAAACAGCCCTATTTTTAGCATGGTTTTAGAAAACTTGAAAAATTTTCGCCCCCCCCCACGAATGACTCGCCCCCCGAGGGGCCCTCCCAAGAAATATTCCCTAGAATAAGCCCAGCCATCCCCCAACTTTTGGCTATCCCCCAGCCCCAGCCCTTTTTACAAATTAGCCAAAAATTGGGTATTTTTACGGTAATTCTGCAAAAATTTTTTAACAAAGTCCAAATTTGTGGCTTAAAGTGTTTATTATTGCAAGAAATACACGTTTTTAACGGTTGTATGGACTTTCTGGCTCAATATTGACCTTATTTTCGACTTAGAAACATGTTGCCAATCAAGTTTTCGAGTTTAAAACCCCTGTCTGTGTCTAATGTCAAAATTACTTCATAGTTGAATGTTTTTTGACATTAGCAATGGCTGAAAATGCGATTTTTGTCATAAAAATAGAACAATTTTTTGGGGGGGGGGAGGTTTGGGGGGAGGTCGTGGGGGTCTAAAAAGGGGCCCCCCCAAAATTCCGAGGGAGGGGGCCCCCCAACCCAAGTCCCCGTTACACCTATGGCCCGAATCCCCCCCAACGATTTTTGGACCCAAAAAGTTAGCTAAATTTGGTTGAAAAATGGTCATTTTTGAAATATTTTTCTAAAATTTTGACCTAAAATCGCTTCATAGACCGCCTTTCCTTCCTGCTAGAATCCACTGATGCACTAACGCCTGTCCAGGCGGGTTTCCGATCCGGCCATTCAAGATTCAGAATAGTTCAGGATGTTGCTGACGGATTTCATCAAAGGCCCCCAAAGAGAATAGTCATGGTCCTGGTAGACTTTGCCAGGGCCTTCGACAAGGTATAGAAAACTGGACTCCTTCACAAACTACTAAACTGCGGCATACCACTATGGATGACCGGCAGACCGGCTAGATCGGTCAATTCTTGGCAGATAGGAAAGCTCAGATCAAAGTGGAGGGCCCTCTCAGCAGGAACGTCCAACTCAGGGCTGGCGAGTCTCAAGGGGCAGTCCTGTGCCTGTCTCCCACTCTTTTCACAGTCTACATCAAAGATTTGGTCTCCACACTCCCAGACGGCATCAAAGTCAGTCTCTTTGCTGACGACCTGGCTGTATGGGCGAGCCACAATCTAGTAGAAGTTGTTGATTGGCAGAGCAATGGAAGAAATACGCAGTTGGGCCGAACACTGGAAAATGAGGGTCAATGTTGCCAAGTGTGAATCCACTCTCTTTACCACTGATCCTCACCAAGCCAAATCGACGGTATCTATCAGATATGGAGGCCAAGAAATTCCCTTCACTACCTACCCTACCTTTCTGGGGATCACTTTCGATCGGCGTCTGTCCTTCAAGGAACACATTTCTCGGCTAAGACTCAAGCTTCAAAAAGGATCTCAAAAATGGCCGCTCTGTCAGGCAAGGCCTGGGGCATGCAGAAAGAAAATCAACGAAATGTCTACCTGGCATACGTCAGGTCTCTCCTGGACTATGGGCTGGGAGCCTGGGGCCCATCTGTTGTTGCCTCTAATTTACATCCCCTGGAGGTTGCCAATAGCACGGCTGCCAGAATTATAACCGAATGAACCAGGACGGCCCCTACAGATGGAGTCCTTCTGGAGGCGGATCTGCTACCTATCGACCTGGTCAGGGATCAGAAGCTGGCCACATCCTATTTCAAGTCGAAAACAGCCTCCGAAGACAATCCCAGGAGAGCAGCCGCAGACCGGAAACAACGATGTAGGTTGAAATCGGTCAACTCTTGGAGAGATACTGCAGAGAAAATGCCAGTTGTTCAGGAAATCAGCAATCTGCCAATGGAGCCCCTGACTGCTGCGGCCCAAATACCACCGTGGCAGGATATGATCCATCCCATCATCGTTGACGACTCCGAACTGAAAAAGCGGGTGAATCCAAATGAAATTATTGAGCACTTCCAGGCACTACAGGACAGCCTGCCGTGGGAACCAAATGTACGCATCTGCACTGACGGATCGGCCCAAGATGGTACATTAAATGGCGATGCTGGAGCCTTTGTCAAGGTAGACTACGGACTGACCGTCTGTCTCAACAAACCAGCCGGATCCCATTGCTCCAGCTAGCGAGCGGAGCTGATAGCCATCCAGAAAGCACTACGCTGGTGCTTATAAAATAAGGACCTGCTACCGCTGGAACCACGCCTGCTCATCGGACCCGAGCCTGTCCGCCTGCCGTTAGCTAGAGAATCTAAACAGGTGCACTGAACCGCTGCCCATGGAAATCATAACCCTAATCCAAAGGCTGGGTGAGCCTATTGCTTTCCGATGGGTCCCTGGCCACTCAGGAATTCCCGGAAATACTGCTGACTCTTTGGCCCGGGAAGAAAGCTTGCAACCGCAAATGCAAGTACCTCTCGGCCAATCTTCAATCCGCAGTTTAATCCGACGGATAACGAAGGAAGTCTGGCGGGGGAGGATAGCCCACCCCAAGGTCCTCCAATCCAACCCGGCAACCCGGCCAGTCCCCAGGGAATCGGAACGTGGACTATCCAGGAGGGAACGGGTCCTTCTGGCTCAGCTTAGGGCGGGGGGCCACTGCCCTTCCCTGAGGTTCTACTTATTCAGAATTGGGGCTGCAGAAAATCCGATCTGCAGCCGGTGCGGAGAGTCCGAGGATGACGTGTCCCACCTAATCCTAACCTGCCCGGCCCTGGCCCACCATTGCCAACTCTGCCTGGGTGTGGGGGCTAGCCTGGACTGCCTATCCAGCAGCCCACACCTGGTCATTTGTTTCCTGCGGGAGGCAGGGATCATCCCGATGGTCCCTGCAATCTATGCCTAGCGAAGATTCCTGAACAGAGAGAGAGCCCAAAAGAAGTGAGGGTAGGGACGCCACGTAGCTAGAGGGTGTGGGAGAGGGTGTGGGCAAGGGAGCATGCCCCCGAAATTAGATTGCCACCCCTGGAAATACCGCCCCCATATATATATATATATATATATATATGTGTGTGTGTGTGTGTGTGTGTGTGTGTGTGTGTGTGGGTGTGTGTGTGTGTGTGTGTGTGTGTGTGTGTGTGTGTGTGTGTGTGTGTGTGTGTGTGTGTGTGTGTGTGTGTGTGTGTGTGTGTGTGTGTGTGTGTGTGTGTGTGTGTGTGTGTGTGTGTGTGTGTGTGTGTGTGTGTGTGTGTGTGTGTGTGTGTGTGTGTGTGTGTGTGTGTGTGTGTGTGTGTGTGTGTGTGTGTGTGTGTGTGTGTGTGTGTGTGTGTGTGTGTGTGTGTGTGTGTGTGTGTGTGTGAGTGTGTGTGTTTGTGTGTGTGTGTGTGTGTGTGTGTGTGTGTGTGTGTGTGTGTGTGTGTGTGTGTGTGTGTGTGTGTGTATCTGCCATCAGGAAATATATATTTATGACGCAGACAGCAGCTGTAGACTGCGTTGACCCTGAGAACTGATGAAGATGCTTTCGCCAAACTCACTTTCGATGGGGGGGGGCGGTAAGAATTTTCAAAAACAGTTTCGTGCTGCTGTAGCACAAGTGGCGAGATTATGGTAGTCATTACGTAGCTCGCGCGGGAGATCCGTTATGAAAAAACCGTAAGGAAAACCTTTAAAAAATTTTAATAAACGTTGAGAAATTTGCTGATATGAGAAAATTAGTGATGGAAACCTAAATGATTTGAATATTATATAGCGGGCCGAGACCTAAAGAGAACTGGAAGGACTTCATAGCTTCCTTCGAAATTGTCAGTACAGCAAATGGCTGGACTGTTGACGAGAAAGCTCGTATGCTAACGGTCTGCTTGCAAGATCAAGCAAGGGATATTTTGCAAGTTTAGACTTACCGACCAAGTCTAATTATACTGCCCTAACCAAGGCACTTAAGGAATCCTTGGAACCTGTTGAAATAACAAGGTTTCGAAGTGCACAGTTGCACAAAAGAACCCAGCAACTGCAAGAACGGGTAGCAGACTTTGCTGCCAGTATCAAGAAGCTTGTGAAAGGAGCTTACCCCAATTTCGATCAGTCTCATCAGGACAAACTGATGATGGAATTCTTTATCGCCGTGCTACCGCACGGCAGACTGGTCTTGTCTAGGGAGCCATCTAACTTTGAGTGAGCGTTAAAATATGCCAAGTTAGTCAAAGCTGGAGAGTTTCTAACAGCAGGATTAGGACCTGCTGGCACACCGTCTGCCACAGTAACAGCTCAGTCGCTCTGTACAAGCACGACTACCTGGACATAACCTGACGACCTGACAACCTGACGATAACTACAATGGACAAAAATGCGTGTATATATATAATATAACTGTTCTGCATTTAGTATATGCATATAGTTTGCTGCATACGTACGTATAATTAAGTACACATAATTAAGTACATATAATTTCGAAATTCTTTTAATTTGAATCATAAATTTTATTTTCAAAACAAATACTCATTTCTCTAAATAATCTTCCAAAACCCCCAACCCCCTTCTGTTCTATTTCTCACGCACTCCATCTGTTCAGTCTATGTGCATGTTAATTTATAATTATTGGATGTCTGTGGTGTTTAGTCATGTCAAACCTTAGTTATTAGCTGGTATACTGTAGGCGGGGGTTGTACGTAGGCGGGGTTTAAGGCACTATATAAGCCGTTTCTGCTTGTTTGTCAGTCAGTCTTGTCTTGTACTTAATAAAGTGCGGTTGTACACTTGACTCCCTCTAGCTCTTTAGCTTTAGGTTCCGCCTAACCTTAGACGAAGAATTCCCACGATCTCTTCGTGGATGCATGAACATATAGGTTCAGAAGAACAATATATTATTTCCCCACGTATAGTAGGACGAACTTGATTGCAGTCTAGAACAGACGAGGATATTCCCACGAACTTATATTCGTGGATACCCGAAACACACATTCTAAGGAACTACATTATTTGCCCTACGTATAATAGTAGGAAGAACCAGCCCTACACACAGTAAGAAGACTTTATTGCCCTACATGGCCTACATAGAGTAGGAAGAATTTGCCTTGCCCTACGCACAGTAGGAAGAACTTAACTTATTTGTCGTACCCTACGCATAGTAGGAGGAACTCCCTACCTGAATCTAGTTAGAAAAGCAGTTATAACGGTACCACATAGATTAGTTAACTGCTAATATAACGTAAACTACGTACGTAGACCACTAAACAGTGCCACTGATTTACTCAAGGTAATCGCACTGTTACATAACTATTAAATCACATAAACGTCAAAAACGCCTTCATAGACTATTTAAGAAAGGCCTAAGATAGCAAATAAAGCAAAGTGGGAGACTGCAGCAAGATACTCACGTGGTTTGAAACGTAAAGATCTTTATAATTTTGTAGCTAAAATTTTGCAATCACAAAACTAAAAGAAATTTTGGTCGTATGTTAAATCAAGTCTGTCTCCAAAATTGGAAATTCCAGTTATTAAGACGGATGATTCTAGTACAATTATTGAGGATGATGCTAAAGCTAATAGCTAATGCGTTTAATAACTATTTTGCGCCAGTATATTCTGTTGACGATAGTGTAAATATTTACTTTGCTCCGCGTACTCATGAGAGTCTTAGCAACTGTAATTTTAGTAGTGCAAATGTTCTACGCCATCTTCAAAAAATTAAACCAAAGTTTAGTTGTGGACCCGATGGCATTCCGCAATGGTTTTTAGTTACGTTTGCTGAATTTGTAGCATATCCCCTTCCCAAATTTTCCAATGTTCCTTTGAAACGTCTACTTTGCCAGATGACTGAAAATTGGCCAAATTGACACCGGTCTTTAAAAAAGGTGTTAAACATAATTAAAACTTACCGTCCTATTAGCTTGCTGTGCTCCAGTGCTAAATCTGGGCTAAGCTAAAGCTAACTAAGCTAAATGGAATCTATAGTTGATGAAACTTTTATGGAATCAATCGAAGCCCACAAATTAATCTCTAGTAGCCAGCACGGTTTTTGATCAAAAAATCTACTATAAGTCAGTTCTTGCAAACCTGGATGACTGGACAAAGGCTTTAGATAGTATGAAGTGGTTAGACGTTCTATAGCTGGACATTGCTAAAGCTTTTGACTCAGCATCGCATTCTATATATATTGTTAAAAAAATTGAAAGGCTACGGCATTCGAGGTAAAATGTATAAGTGGTTTCAAAATTACTTGTTAAATCGTAAGCAGTTTGTGCAGATGGGTAACGCTCAGTCTGAAATTACAAGTGTAGTTTCCGGAGTTCCGCAAGGCAGCATACTTGGGGCTCATCTTTTCTTGATTTTTATGAATGACATTGAAGATTGCCTTCAATATATGGTTGCAAAAATTTTTGCAGATGATTCAAAATTTTATCTGGTTCGACATTCTACACAAAACTGGATTCATGGACAGTCTGACATAGGCAGCATCGCTGAATGGAGTACCGAAAACAAGTTAAAAGTTGCTTTTGAAAAGTGTAATATGTTATACTTAGGGCATGGAAACGAATGCATCTCTTACTGGTTTAATGCTCACCTTATAAATAGTATGAGTGAAGTTAGTGACTTAGGAATAATTATGTCCAATAAACTCAAATTTTCTAATCATATTGCTATTGCATATATTGCTAAAATTGGGTTCAAAATGGTAAATCTGATTTACAGGAATTTTCATAGCAGATCCATTCCTTTTCTAGTTACACTATATATCGCATTTGTTAGGTCTAAGTTAGAAACGGCAGTGAAATATGGAATCCGTATTTGAATAAGAAATTTATTTGCTTGAACGGGTTCAAAAACTGTTCACTACGCGCTAGCCTGGCTTAAGGAATCTAAGGCCCTATTTCTTTAAAGATTAAACGGATTGGATTAAAATTAATCCGCATTAAAGAAATAGCACCTCGGATTAAACGGATTAAAATTTAATCCAGTGAGTTAAACTAGTTAAACGGATTAAATTTAATCCTATTTCTTTAATGCAGCTAGCATTAAAATTTTAATCTAATCCTGTTTCTTTATTCACACTTCGGATTAAAAACTCAACGAGTTAATTTTAATCCGACCTGCTTAATCGTTGTTTCTTTAAAGATTAATTTTAATCCGTTTAATCCGCCGCCTGCATTTTCAACTAGCTTTTAATCCTCGTGCCACCACGCGGATTAAACGGATTAAAAGTTGGCGGATTCAAATTTTTAATCGCTATTTCTTTAATGGCGGATTAAACGGATTAAAATCAACTTGTTTAATCCGCGGATTAAAAATGGTCGGATTAAACGAGTTAACTTTAATCCTTTTAATCCGTTTACTCCAGCATTAAAGAAATAGCCATTAAAATTTTAATCCGACTGATTTTTAATCCGTTTAATCCGACCATTTTAATCTTTAAAAAAATAGGCCCTAAGTTATGAGCAGCGTCTAATGCACTTAAAGTTACCAAAGCTTGAAACCAGAGGAATACATAAGGATTTGATTTTAGTATACAAAATATTTAATAATTTAGTGGATCTAAGGCCCTATTTCTTTAAAGATTAAACGGATTAGATTAAAATTTAGTCAAGTGATTAAAACGAGTTCGGATTAAATTTAATCCTATTTCTTTAATGCACCTAGGATTAAAATTTTAATATAATCCTGTTTCTTTATTCACAATTCGGATTAAAAAATCAACGAGTTAATTTTAATCCGACCTGCTTAATCGCTGTTTCTTTAAATATTAATTTTAATCTGTTTAATCCGCCGCATGCATTTTCAACTAGTTTTTAAGTCGCGCGCATCTACGCGGATTAAACAGATTAAAAGTTGGCGGATTAAAAGTTTTAATCGCTGTTTCTTTAATGGCGGATTAAATGGATTAAAATTAACTCGTTTAATCCGCGGATTAAAAATGGTCGGATTAAACGAATTAAGTTTAATCCGTTTAATCCGTTTAATCTAGCATTAAAGAAATAGCAATTAAAATTTTAATCCGGCTGATCTTTAATCCGTTTAATCCGACCATTTTAATCTTTAAAGAAATAGGCCCTAAGATTTGATGAATTTTTCAGTATATGCAATGTACCAGGAACCAGGGGTCACCCACTCTAACTACAAACTATGTATGCTCGATTAGATATCAGAAAAAACTTTTTTAATTAGAGAGTTGTTAAATTTTGGAACTGCTTGCCTTCGGAAATTGTTTTCAGTCCATCCTCATACAGTTTTAAAAGAAATATTGCCTTAATTGAATTCTCTGTCGAATCAGGTGGTCGGGTATCAGCAGTCGACAATCGGCATAACTCGACCATCGTTGGTCAACCTTATTAGTTGTCTCTTGTATTGTTGGAGAAATGCAACCTTGGCTTTTGTTTTACATGTTGACGTGTTTACGTTAACTAATCGTTTGTATTAATCGTATTCTGTTTTCAGGCATTAAATTACTACTACTGAAAAGAGTCTGGGCTTCGGGGTCACGTTTTTATAAAACGACAAAAACAAAAGGCGTTATGACCGCTTTCCTTCCTTGTATGACTGTGCTTTCCGTTTATTTGTCTAAAATGCGAAGTAGTTGTGCTTTATTTACCGGATCTGTTGGTTTATTACAGAGCACAGTCTAACCTAGCAACATAAGTACAGAGATGAAATTATTTTATGACCAATCATTCAGCTTATCAGTTGTTTAAATTTTCCAAAGTAGTAATCGTGTTTATTTAAAACCAGGGACTTCCTTTCTGTCCTATCCTGTTGTCAGAAGCCTTGTATTTGTTTCGCTGGGCGTTTGCGTTTCTCACAACATTATGAAACTGTTGCTGCTTTTCGCATGTTTGACTTTGTGTCTAACCTTTGCCTTAGGCTTTCGAACTCAGCGAGTTCGAGTTAAGGGTGAATTCTTTTGCCAGTCCAATCCGGAAAAAGCTGCCAATATCAAAGTACAATTGGTTGATGACGATGATGGTAAATTATTGATTAATATGCATGTATAAAATTATTTTTGATATAATGTCGAGTTAAGATGTAAATAAAATAAGCTTAAGCAATGTTGGGAATCGTAATAATATCATTGCCAGAGAAGTAACTGATGGGTCTTGTACTGTTTGAGGGTTTTTGTACTAAACTACCCCCTTGTACGTACACCTAGTCCAGATCTGAATGCGGGTGGCTTAACGCTGGCAGAACTTTAAATTTACCAAAGCTCGAAAATTCCGCTGATTTTAGCCAAATCCAGGAGTAATTGGAGTCCAGGAGTCTCTATAAGCTGGATTAGCAATTTTTAAAACTTTCGATATTTTTGAAACTATCGAAACTTTGAAACTAAGAGTCTTCATTAGAATCCCATTCTGATCTTTGTTGTATTGTCCCCCGTCGTCCCCCAGGCCAAGACCTGGCTCTGACTTTTCTACCCCTGTATGAACAACCTAATTTCCCAGAATTGCCAGACTATCCCCCCACAGAAGTCCGGATGCTGAAGCTGAACCCTCTTGTAAAGAGTGATGGTAATTTAAAACGAGTATTTGATTAATAAAATTAATTTAATCTTATTTTACATATTGTTGTAATGGATTTCAGGCCCTGACCCCGATGACCATATGGATGAATCCTATACAGATGAACAGGGCCGATTTTCAATGGCTGGTTCCGAACGAGAATTAACCAGCATCGATCCCGAAGTTCGCGTTTTCCACGACTGCAACGACTACGCCCTTCCCTGTCAGAGAGAATGGAGATTGATTATCCCAAATCGATACATCAATGGTGATGAGATCGATTTGGGGCGAATCAATCTCGATATTATCATGGATGATGAGGAGCGTGACTGCATTCATTAACTGTTTATATTTTTACAGTTTTGCAAAAAAATTAAAGACAGAAATTTTACATTTCTGTCAGGGTTTTTACTTATATATTAATAAATTTAAAGAATTTTACAACTTTCGATTGTGATGTCACTTGTCAATAAAATGTCTGCAACCAAGAGTGCATAATATAAGAGTAAGAAACTCTTACAGTAGCATGTACAAATTATGCAAGGTATGCTCGGTTCATTAACTCCGCTGTGACTGTTTCAATTAAAATATTTCAATTATTGAGATCTATCCCACTTCTATTTTCTTTCCATTCTTAAATCGACCCTTTTATCAGAAGCGACTATAATTTACACTGAGTTACGTCCGATGGAGAACGTGTTAACTCGGGACCCCCCCCCCGTAACTTCCGGGGGGGGGCCCACTTTGCACTAATTACACGCTTTCCTATAAGCGTGTGTCTGCTTGCTGATACGCCTATTAGCCTAACGTTTACTGTAGGTAATGTATTAGTAGTTTTAATTAATTATAACTTTAATTAGGTTAATGCAATTAAAATACTAATTTGACAACTGTGTAGCATTTTTCTGCTCTTTCCAACGATATAAAAATTGTTGCATAATACAAAAATTCGAAGGAATATAATCTGCAACAATTTTTATATGGTTGGAAAGAGCAGAAAAAATGCTACAAAGTTGTCGAATTAGTTTTTTAATTGCATTAATCTAATTAAAGTTATAATTAATTAATTAAAACTACTAATAAATTACCTACAGTAAGCGTCAGGCTAATGGGCGAATCAGCGAGCAGACACACGCTTATATGAAAGCGTGTAATTAGTGCAAAGTGGGACCGCCCCCCAGAAGTTACGGGGGGGGGATCCCGAGTTAATGAACCGAGCATACCTTGCATAATTTGTACATGCTACTGTAAGAGTTTCTTACTCTTATATTATGTATTCTTGCTGCATCTAGATTGATTACCTAGGTTTTCATTTATACTAGCAGAATTTCTTTCAAAGTAACGTCGGGCAGCAAATAATCCAACTTTACACAAGGTTTAAACGATTTAAGTTTAATCTAAAAGTGAAATTTCACTGAAAAAAGGTGCACACCACAGTAATATTTAACATTTATAGTGTCAACAAAATACACTGTATCAAGTTTCTTACTAGAACAAAGCAAATATGTGTAATTTAGGCTTATTCCCAGTTCTTGTAAACCCGATGACATTAAAATAGTAACGTCGTACATTCGGCGTCTATTCAAGAAAGGGTAGAGTAGAGTAGAGTAGAGTTCAATTTACCTTTTCAACTCGTTTTAACTCCACTCGAACTTGACGTTCCTTCTTTTAAGTCTTTCATGAAAAGGATCGAGTCAACTTTAACTTTACTCTACCCATTGTTGAAAAGGCCCTCAGCAACTATAGTCAATTCATTTCTGCTGCTACTGTTGTTGCTCTCGATCTTTAGGTCTTGGGGTCACCAAGTCTCTAGCCAACTCCGAGCTTAGTAGGATATCATCAATATTAAGATCATCCAATTCCGGTGGTCCCAGCAAGGAGCCTGGTTGGAATCCGGGCTCATAGTAGTCATACTCAAAGTCAAGACTAAGAGACGGAGAGCCTCGCCTTGAGACAGTCGGATGAGTTGTAGTCCCTGACTGGATACTGGAACGGGAATCACAGACGGAACGGTGCCTGCGCAAAGCGACGCCTGCCGGAGAATTGAGCTGAATGCCGATAGATCGCCGTTTAGGATGCAGCTGAGGACTGGGTGAGATATCGGATCGCAGAATGGGAGGTAGTCCCATTGCACGCTGATTGGAGGAGGTGGGATCTTCTGGGACTTCTGGGATCCCATGCAGCGTATAACGCCAGGCTTCACACCTGGCTGGATGCTGCAATCCAACTGGTAGCCCACCTGCGCCTCCCAAGTTACCAGAAGTAGTAGGCAAATGGGGGTTCTCGACGTGGGCGTGCACCTCAAGTCTTGAGGAGGAGGAAACCGGAATTTTAGACTGGGAACCAAAAAGACTTTCCTCCTCTTGAGAAATTCGATTGTACTTGGCAGTGGTGGAATCGAATCTCTCTGACGACGATTCCATGGAGTCACGATTTCGAACCTGCAACGGGTCGTAGAATGGTCCAAGAGCGCTGGACGTCTGGATGCTTGAGGTCATCAAAATATTCAGCTTTTTCTTCAGTCGCCGACGAGTGAAATTGTAAAACAGCATGCTGAGAGACACACAACTGCATACTAGCAGCAGTAGGCATCCAAATGCAATACATATCATGCCCCACCAGGGCAGCATGGAAAGAAATCCATTTGATTTTGATGTTTTCTTTTTGAGGGATTTCCGGTTGTACTCTGCTGCATCTAAAATGACGAACATTGTATAGGAAACAGAATCAAATGAAAACAGAACGTTTAACCCTTTAATGCCGGATGGGCCATAAGGCCCAAGTGGTGATTTTCGACATCCTATTTTCCGGGGCAGAATTCAGTTAGCGGTTGGCAGTCTGGGCATTTTCTCCATTTTTCTTCGATACTTCCGCCCTATTGCATTCCGCAGACAATGACAATATTGAAGATTTTGAGCTCTGATCGAGCGCTGCATTCAAACGAATCCCGAATCGGCTTAGACCGACTTTAACGGGTTCTAACTTTTTCTGGTGCATTGTGGATCCCTCAATGCTCACATTCGAAATGTAGAGCAATTAATTCTACTTCGACTGGTGGCCACAGTCCCAACTCCCTAAGGGCTCTCCTCTCAGTAAACATGGCAGCCAAAAATGTAAAATTAGTCATTTTCAACTGTTAGTCCTGATGAAATTCAGGCATGAAATGGCTAAGCAAATGTTATATGTTTGGATCATAACGTAAACGTACACGCTAGGACTACACAATACTTCAACATACTACGTATTTTCAAATAACCATGTAGACAGATAATTTAACTAAAACTACCAGGAAAAAGTGAAAAACGAACCAATAAATCTATAATTGAAAACAGCCACGGGATCAGTGAGCAGAGGTGATAGATCTGAATCCGGATTACTGAAATCCACCCGAATCAAACTTTGCTCCGAAACTTTGGGATCAGTCTTTGGAATTTTGGGATGGGAAGTAGGATGGTTAAGATCCATTAATAGGGTTCCCCATGGCTCCAGTCCGTCTCTAACTTTAAGCGACGGCCCTCCTTCTGAAGAAAAGCTCACAGAGCTGGTTAAACTAATTTGAATATGGCTCCCTAGCGGAGCCTTTATAAACCAGGTAGAATAGTTCAAGCATAAAGGCGACACAACCAGGAGTCCAGGCTGCAGTAGAGTGCAACCACATTGACATTGTGAAGGGACGGGAGTACCGGGAGTTGCAAACGTCAGTTGAGTGGAATCTAAAAAATAACACCATTGACAATTTATTTACGGCAAACACCTCTAAATTCATTATTTTCCAATTTCCGGCCACAGACATCTTTATTTTCTGTTAGAGCTAACATCAGTGGAATCTTAATCTATTAAGAATATATACATTTCGGAAACGTTTTCATCAAACGTTATGCAGTTACAGCTGTATATACAAGCTATACTGCTTCATAATTTACGTGTTCAGGCATGAAATACACAAGGCCGTTCTACACTTAGCGACAGTAGCATAAAATGTCGGTACTTTCGCACGGCTCCAGGTGGCGACAAGGTGTGGAAGAGATGCTCTCCAGACCGCAGAGAAAGCCGAGACTGTATCGATGATGACGAGAAGAGGTAGAGCACTTTCGGTGTCTATATCGAACGCCTTGACCACAGGTGGCTGAGCAGGAGCCCCATTCAGTCCAGGGGGACCAAGCTGCTTGAATTACTTCACCTAAACAACCAAGTCAAAGTACGACCCATGAAGTAAATTGAGTAGACCAGAAAGATAGGGACCAAATTATAGACTATCGACGCTATTCTGATTATAGATTTTGACTTCCAAAACTCTAAAATAACAGCGACTTTGGTTTTGCCTGCATTGCAATGAATGGACTATACAAGCATTTACAGATTCATATGGAAACTAGTTAATTCAACATTTTATTTAATGAAGCAATTTTATTCGAATATTCAAATAAATCGAAATTTTCTTTCAAACTCCGACTCTCGAATCTTATCCTATATTTGGAAATTGTAAAACGCTTCCAAAAATGCCTAGCAAGAGTGAAAATATATTTTATGTTCGTTCATATTACAAACATTTGTAGATCACTATGCATCTGTTACATCTGTTACCAAGCCTGTCCATTGTGATTAGCTAAGCTGTGTGTGTACATGTTCCAAAATAGCTAAACATAGCTAATTAAAACGTTGGACTTAGTTCATAATTTATGCTTTGAAGATTTCCACGTAGCAAGCGTAACTTGATGAGGTAAAAGTTGTTGACCATAGAGATAGTGGACAGTGGTCAGTAATTTGATGCATAATTTATGGGAAAGCCCGTCCATTTGTCTGGTCAGAACTTGGCGACAGAGAAAGCAGAGTTAATCAGGTTAATTTAACCCCACAACCCTCCTATTAAAGTGGTTCAATTATTCAGGGACTGAACAAGTCCAAACAGGAAAACTTAATTGGAACTTTCACTGTGTCAAGACTCAGTTCCCCACACGTCTTCAAACTTTGGAATCAAGTTTGATGCAGAAGAACATGTGGTCAGCAGATTATATGTATGTTGGAGCAGACTAGAAATGCTTTGGAACCATGAATTTCTACAGAAACATTTACTCCATGCAAACTCAAACTGAACGCAGTCTTGGTTTGTGAACAGACGCTATCCACCGTACCTAGGTTTATCTAAGTGTGCCAGTTGCCCGAAAAATATGATATAAACCGAAATGTGCAGGAAGTAAAGTTTTGGAGAAGGGGGTGGGGGGGCGGAAACACAGAGTTTCCCCCGTTCAGCCCAAAACTTAGCAAAATTCTGAATCTGATTGGGCGAGTGACCTCATCTGGAGTGGAGTTGAGATTAGATTATGGGAATGAAACATCTACCCAAGCTCAACCTAAGTAAGCACATGTATACTCCTGCTTCTTCATCTGATGCAGTGATTCGGCTAGACGCTATTACTGAAATCATGAATACCAACAGCACCATCAAAGTATCAAAAAACTCACAATGTCAAAATGTTGGTAGCTTACGTACTCAATTCTCTGGTGGGAATGCACTTTCGCACATGTTCCTGCAGTTTCCCATTGATCCTTGATATGGTTACAAAACTGAAGCAATAGTGGGAATAGATTTGGTCAAAGTTGGAACAGGGGAAACCTAAGACTTTAGCCTCAAGTGGAAGTGGAATTTCGCTGACATATTGAAGATCTTGAAGGGAAGGTCCTTTTGTGGGGTCATTTAAGGCATACTGTCGCAGTCGACCTTTGACCTCAGGACATGCTGTGGAAGGTCGAAAACTGATCGGAAATTCCCGTCCGGGACAGGGAAATACACTCCGTTCGCTCATCTGTAGCTGAAAAGCGGAGCTGCGGGGCCAATTTACCTAAATACAAAACGAACACAACTTTTAATTGATGATACCTAATTGTCAGAAAGTCAAAAATATATACAATCAATAATTGAAATCCAGTAAATACATCATTCTTCGACAATCTGATATTTGATAAAATTTTACATTAAGCTTTTAAAAATTCGAACACTTGTTTGAGTATCTAGGTGTACAGCTCCAGCAGTGTTTCGAAAAAATAAAAGAAACTTCTAAAAATCACCTTCATTAGATTGCTTTCGGCCAAAGTCAGCAGAGAGCTCAGATTGGTTCGAAGTCGGATCTTGTAGTAACCAGCCACATCCAATTGTCCACAGGAAACTGTCCACTCCTGTAGAGCCCAGAATTGGTCCACAGCTTCCGGTACTCCCTGTCGGGTGAAGTTGAAGCTGGAACCGGACTGGTGAAACGGCTTGTAGAGGAGATCGATCATTGTCACAAATTCCGGGCTGTGCTGGGGCGTGCAAAGTGGAGGTATTTTAAAGATAGCCGCGACGTCAGGAGCAAAAGTGGTGGCTTCGGAAGGCAACCGGATGAGAATTGTAGGCCAGACTGCCTGAGTTATCTGAAACATTAAAAGCATAACGAAATACGAAGACCTAAGCTGACAAAATAATAGGATGACTGTATTCTGTAAGAATCACTATAAGACACATACACATCACAAACCAGAAAACAACAGCGGAAGATTGTTGAAAATAGGGCGAAAATTGAACCTCGGACTCCTTTCCTCTGAATGGACACGACCACGACACAGCATTTTCAGTAAAGGCAACGCAACTCCAATCCTCACTTTGTTCGTTCTTAGCTCCTTGTTGTTTATTTTTATTTAGTTTTTTATCAATTTATAAAAGCTTACATAGCAGTGTTGTGCAGTTATCATATTGTGCGTAGTTGAGCCAATACAAAGTAAACCGAGAAGATAAACCACAAACTATCCCAAGCCAACACTGCATACTGGCGGCCCGCATTACGGCCCGCATACCTATCTTTCAGAATAGTCCATTTCCTGCAATTTAGTCTGCAATAGCAATTCTCTAAAAGCACTACTTAAAAACTCACTTTTTGAGCAACTGTTTGGTCTGCACCCAAAACCTGAACCACATAGTCGCCAGGAGTTGAGATGCAGCTACAGTGAAATTCGAAGTGTCCTGTCGCATTCAGATCTGTATGGCACAACGGCTTTTTGAGGAGAGAAGACCAAGTCAATAGCTGAGCCACATAAAGCACACCGTGTGCCATCGGACCACGCCAGTAACCTTTGACCTCATCTCGAAGCACGCTCACAGTTTCAGACACAACCAAATCAGTTAAATTCATAGTTAAGATATATGCATATACATTAAAATACAATGCATATAATAATTCTACATCTGGAAATATAAACTGGAAAGCGAATAAAATTATGAAAATTAAATAGCAACTGGCTGATGATTGCATACATGCATACACACTGGCACAGTGCCACAATACAAAAGAGAAATTTACAAAATACGAAAATTCAAATTCACCAGTTTTTGGTTCACAAGCATGATGGAAAATTTGGGTGGCCACAGTTTGTTAAATTATAAATTTAAAGGGCGGCACAACAAGGTACAGAAACTGTCAGCTTAATACAAAGGATATCAACATGAAAAAACCTGAAACAGGTGTTGCTGAACACTAAAGCAGAAACTCACAAAGATTGGCCGTGGATAAAAAATACTTTTGATTAAAACCTAATCACCCATGAAGCTCCTCTTTTGCAATTTCAGAGGAGAATTTTTGCCGAGTCTGTCTCTGGCATGGATCGTCAAAAACGGTAATGAGGCGGAAAATTAAGGGAGCTCAAATAGCTTCCAAAAAATAGAGGAAGGAGAAAAATGCCAGGCGAAAGAGTGAAAATTCTTCAAGTCAACAGTCCTGCCGCCTGAGCTCAAGCTTCCATGAGCCTTCATTAGCTTAAACCTAGGCCTATGTAGGCAAAAGCTAAACAGAGAAAGGATAATGTACCATAAATTTTGTTCCAGAAAGCTTGAAACGAAAAGTCCTAAGAGAAATTAAGCTTTTTCCACCTCCCGCAGAGAACAACTAGGGCTATGGTTCACTAATTTAATATTTATTAAAACTTCGGCAAAGTTCTCTTAAAAGGCTACTTTTCAGAAACTTTCTTGTAACAGGAAGAAGCTGGTGAAAGTGAAACCTTATTGCAGGAGAGAGTTTCATTTGCTTCGAGCAAACTTTGTTTTTCAGGCTTAGCTTAACTCAATCCTAATAAAGCTCGTACTATAAGTAAGAATAAACTGAAAACTAAACTTCTTAGTTGCTCCAAATTGTAAATTTCTGAATGTTGATTTGCATCCCGGCCGTTAGCCGTCGAGCGAAAGTCGTCGACCGGCGGCCAGCTTAGGCCTCAAACACTACTGGCGACTGGCGAGTGGTTCACCTCATGAAAAACCAATGAAAAAGCCAGCTTAGTATATAACAAGAAAATACAGAAAGAAATTAAACAAGACAAAAACAGAAAATGCTGGAAGCAAAAATTTCTGAGCCAAAATGTCATTCATTCCTAAGCTTAGGGCAACTTAGATAAGAAACAATACAGACCCATCTTCTGTGCATTCCGCAAAACAGGTACACTTTGATGAACGTTCAAAAGTTGTCCATGTCCACCAGCCCTCTTTGCAAAAAATTACCGAACGAAGCACTGAGTGAGAGGCCCAAAACGCGCAGCAAACAGCAGCTAACTATAACGAGACTATGTTTTACAGCTATAACTTTTTAACGTTTAGTCTAACGGCCCAGTGTAGATAACTGAACTCAACTATTCACTTTAACGGCACAACAGAAAACATTTTGAGTTATGCTGGCGAACAAAGCAATAAAACCAATAAATGTTTAGCAGGGCAGAAAAAATTAAAAATATTCGGTTCCAGATTTTGCTGGAGTCCGTTTGCCTTCCTTAGCCTATCCACCTGCCCTTTATTATGTGCTAGCCGGACTAATGGAAAGAAAGAATTTATTGCGATCCTCAACCCAGAAATTATCATGCAATATTAATGAACAACGTTTCAACCATTAATTTCCCAACTTTTACCAAACTATGCTTGAAGTCCATAAAAACAAATAGTCTCAAACTCAAAGGGGTCTAATTGGCTTTCACAGGTTTTAACGTCAACTTTTCCTACACAGTTAAAAACTAGAAGTGTATATATGTAATTACGAAATCATATTTTCACATTACTAGCTGTGAAATAATTTAGATAATCCCGAATATACCTTGAAAATTTCACTGTGAATTATGAAATAAAGATAATCCCCATCTATTTCAAAATCAATATAATCCAGATCTAGATTTATTAGGCTAAATGAAGCAACCAGTGGAGCGTAGCTAAAGCCTTTATATCTTCTGCTGATTTCGGGATAGGACTAAGATAGACTGGCCGAAATGATAAGGAAGAGGGGTCTCGGGTTTTGAGATAATGTCTGTCTCTCAGTGCTTTCTTGTTTTCACCAAATTATAACCAGCCGTAGACCTTCGCGTGAGGACGGGCTATTTACTAGTCCTGGCTTCCTGGAAGGAATTTGACTAACATAGACACACTCCCTCCCTCTCTCCCTTCCTTTCGTATAACTGTTAGCGCTAGAATGGGAACAATTTAATTGGGACCAAGGTGATCATCAGTAGGACTAATAGTGTGAGAAAATAGTTATCACAAACAAATTGGTATGATGGCAAGGCATATAACTAAGACTGGAAAATAGTCAAACAGTTTGCGTTTGCGTTAAAGTACATAAACGAATACTCATGTAGTAATCTTAGTTCTAACCATGACGTGTGCTTTTAATAGCTTCTGCTTAACCACTCCTCAAGAAAGCTTTTTCGGTTTTTGCCAATATTTGGTAAAACACAAATTTTTCGGAGGTCACAGCCGCAGGCTCTCTACCAATCCCATCTCCGTATCATCTAGATATCAGGTTACAGAGTTTGTAGTTATGCACTTTAGTTATGCATTACAGTCACAGTTTATTCTGTTTAAACTTTTTAGAGCAGAGGTGCGGGTATCAGGAACTTAAAAACATTTTCAGCGCAATATCAAAGATCTCCCTTAAGGTACAGCAAAGGTTCCACACTCAGAAGCTTTCAGCAAGTCTTATTTAAGGTTTAGTCTACAGCATACTTTGAACCAGAAGCAAGGGTTGGCTAATAAAGCAGAGAGCAAACTTTGACTGATTAGTGCTCCCCAGCTTGACAAGATCATTTAGCAGGAGAACTTACGTACCAACCACCACCAATAGCTTTCTGGAATAGCAATAACAAGTCATTTCAAAGGTAAAAGTAAAAGTAACGGAATACAACCTTAGCTTCAGTGCTCAACAACAATCTCAAGACGATAAAGATCCTATACCTAAGATAGTTTTTCACCTTTCAAGACAAGTGTCCACCCATAGTACCCATAGTACCCATAGTGTCCACCCATTGTGTTAGCTCTATGTATGTCCTATATATAGTAGAACTCATCCAAAGAATCGCTCTTCCCGCTTCAGGATCCCGTAGGCCGTCGCCAATTAAAATATCTTCCGCCAATGAATCTACCTTTATACATACCTGCCTACCCAGCTACCTGATATTTCTACCGTGTGTCCTACTTACACCTATCCTACTTACGCCTAACGTTTGATGTTTCCGCCTAGAGATAACAAAACTCAAGATCCTACTTACGCCTAAAGCTCAAAACTGAAATTCCTACTTACGCCTAAAATATTTCCTTGCAAAACTCCAATTCCTACTTACACCTAAAATGATAGCTCTACCGTAATCCACTTGTATATTGTTACCGTACACACTTTGTACTATGTACAATAGTAGTAGTAGTAGTAGTACAGTGTACAATAGTACAATGTACTAACGGGTGGAAATACTGAATGTATAAAATCATTATTTAAAATTCAATGTAATGTTTTGACAAATAATCTTTTGTCAGCTATACATTTAACTTAAAACTAGGGAAATTGCACATGCATTCAAAAACATAAAGTCTCTATGCATTTATGGTCTCATTTTATCATTGGAGAATATAACAGGGGCTGTTCAGTATAAGCTAATGTTGTCAGCATAAGATTTAAGCTTATACTGAACTAACTAAATGCTAAAACAACATTAGTGTTCTATGATTCAGAAAAACCCCTGGATACAACGTTTCAGCAAGTTACCTAGATACTTAAAATTTTTAAAACTTAAGATTGCATGATCAGTTAGGTACATAATAGTTGGGAAGCTTCTATGAAAAATTTGAGCTAAATTGGTTAAGTTTTGCTGAAATTAGCTTCAAGAAAACGAACTCCTCATCCAAACTGTTTGCTACATAGATCCTGAAAAATTATGTCCTTTAGAAACATTTCGGGTGTGCTGAAATATTTCAATTAGTTTGTTAATTTTCTGGAAAAAATTTAAATTTATTTCTAATAAATAAAGGTGAGCCGCAAAATTGCTATTTAGTTCATATAAGCAAACGTAAATTCATCCCAAGAAAAATTCAAACAACTTCAGGAACAAAGTCAGAAAATGGTTACTGTAGATTTTAGGCGTAAGTAGGAATCCGAGTTTTGCGTAAACATTCTTTAGGCGTAAGTCCTAGGAATGTGAGTTTTGACAGAAAGAATTAGGCGTAAGTAGGAATTGGAGTTTTGAAAACGATTAGGCGTAAGTAGGATAGGCGTAAGTAGGAGTAAGCATTTCTACTTCCCCTACCCTAGCCTGAAAAATATTGAAAATTTATCTCAATGCTGCTTAATGTTTCTTCATTGCATTGCACTAACATTTACAATTGTTAACAATAAAGTTTCAAAGTAACGCGATTAGTAACATGCCGCCAATGTATAATTCTCGAACAAATTAAAGTCTATATGTAAACCATAACCTAAAAATTGGGTTCTAGCTAAGCAGAACAATTTCTATTTCATTAAAATCCATGACTATAATAATAATGCAGTGGATGACAATAAATTGCATCATCATCAGCGCTGACTTTGATTTATGCCTCCTCAGATAGTAATAAAATAGTGAAGACCTAATTAAACGAAACATCATTAATTCCTCAGCAGTTCAGCAGTTTGACCTAGAATGCAGGCTCCAATAAAATAGATTTATAGCAAGAATAGAAAACACAGCTTTTTCACGTTCAGTCTATCATTCTTTCTTACTCATGAGCACTTCACTGTTTCATTGTCCAGAAGATATCTTATTGGAAAGTATTGAGAATGAAACCATGAGAAATTAAGAAAAGCATAGAGCATAAAAAATTAAAAATGAAAACAACTGAAAGAAATACTCAATAGAAACATTGAGACAGTAACGAGAAGCAGTATCTGCCACAGAACCTGACCCTGATCAAACATGGACAGGATTTGGACTGAAGTATCGACTTAAACTCAAAATGAAATTTTCTGCATCCCACCATTTATAATAATACTTTGTACCTGACTACTTCAAGCTTACGTTTTCAGATCACATAAACACAAATAAATGTATTTAAAAGTTCCAGAGACTTCAGAGGGTAATTAGGCTAAGTAGCAAACGGAAGACAACCTAGAAAGTCTGCGATTAGGTAGGTGAGAAAAGAAGCTTTCAGGACTCTTTCCCTCTTTCCTATTTAAGGTGTCTGATTAACACGGAAAGACCGACGACTTCAAAGGCAGACAGACAAGGATAGAACAAGTACAGAGACTGAGACTCACTGGAAACATTAATAGACTTAGCTTTGGGAATTAACTGATTTTGACTCAGCCAATGGAATTATATGTTGAACAAGGTCTATATTACGACAGCGATTAATAATTACATTCATGCATTACTAAACATACCTATACTTTATTGGTAAGCCAATTTCAACCCAATTTTGTTATGAAAAGCAAAAAACCAATTTGTAAACTTTATACACCTACAGGCAGGCGCGTAGCCAGGGGGGGGGAATGGGGGGAATTCCCCCCCCCGAAATTGTGTTGCCCCCAGGAATTTTTTCCTGCTATGTGTAAAACGCCTATTTTTCAAAAAATTTTCGCGCCTACGGCGCGAAATAAGTGTATTGTACCGTTATAATACGTGTTTCGCGCTTAAAAACGAGTACCAATTACTCTACTTGGTGTACTTTGAGCACCTTCTGCATCATTTTGGTGCATGAACACGCACTGTGCCTTAAAAATTATTGTAATTTCTACGAACACTCTGTAAAAATTCAACGGAGGTCACGAAATAGAAAAATTTCTCAGCTTCTGGAGGTCCGCCCCCTAGACCCCCGAAAAAATTTTGCATTCCCCCCCGAAATTTTTTTCTGGCTACGCTAATGCCTACAGGAATATTACATAGATAACCTTTGGAACCCGCACGTAGGCTAAACTAAAGCTTCATACATTCATGTAAACTCTTAACTAAACTCTTAAACATATACAATGAAAGTACAGCATGTTTTGTAATTCATCTCGCAGTCCTAATAGTCACTTCGTAAATACCTATTATAGTATGGAAACAACACCACACAAGTAAATTGAACATCGAGAGTCATTCAGTGTCAGCCTCGATATCTCAACCAAACTTTAAAATTTACTGACGCTGCACCAAACTGGCTTACCGACTGGGGCGAGGTGGCTGTATAAACGATTACGAATATTAGTAACAATGACTAAAAGCTCGCCTCAAACAGACTGACAAAAAGAGGAACGAAACTAACAAATATAAATAACTACAAATAATTATAATAATAATAATAATAATAATAATAATAATAATAATAATAATAGTAATAATAATAATATTAATAATAATAATAATAATAATAATAATAATAATAATAATAATAATAATAATAATGTAAACTACACATAACAGAAATTATGATAATAATCCATCCATGATCAACCAACAGTGCCTCATACCGATCATTTTCTCCAGTTTCTGTGGCCAACAACTGAAAACCTATTGTAATACTTTTGAATTTAAGTTTGTCAATCAAACAGATCAAACACTAGGATTCGGTGTAAGTCTTGCATACACTTGTTTCCATACAGTTGTTTCAGTAGCCGATTTTAGTTTCAGTTTCAGTTTCAGTCGGTGGTCGTGGTCTAAAATAATTCCGGTTTCAGTTTCAGTTTCAGTAAGCGATGTAAAATAGTTTGTTTCAGCTTTAGTTTCAGTTTCATTCAGTTCACTTTTAGAAAGAACGGTTTCCAGCCTTTAACACAGAGCACAATTTGGTGTCTATTCAGCCTCTCTTGCAGCAGTACTAACTGAATCGAAGGTCAAAACCTTTAAATGTCAAGTTTTGAGGAAAGACTAAAATTAGTTTCAGTCCGAGTTTCAGCTTTTTACCCAGATTAGTTTCCGTTTCAGTTTCAATCGGCAGCCTAAAACAGTTCCAGTTTCAGTTTCAGTTTCAGGCCTCTTCTCATAATAGTTTCAGTTTCAGTGACTGAAACATCACTAATACACAGTCTGATTGTCTTATTTGGAGCCCTAAACTAATGTATAGCAGTTTACGTTGCTTTTAAGCAGATGCTTTATTTTATTTCAGTTAAAATACGACTTGACAGTAGAAAAATTCAGACTTATATATTAACTTATATATGAGATACACAGGTCTGAATTGGGTACCTACTAAATCATAGTTAGAGTGCTTTAATTAAACCAGTGACAGACTGAAATCCAAAGCCTGTTTGTGACCAATCTGTGGATCAAAACAAAGAGATACTCTACTATCAATGCCATGGCAACTAGATCAAAGAATCCCTGCAGACGGATAGCCAAACATCAACAGCTGGGATTAATTAACAAACTTCAACTTTATATGCTAGGCTGACAAGAAAGAAACTACTGCATTTCGGATCCTCTACGAGAGATCAGTTTGTGCAGATCAATGATTTGGTCTGGTCCAGGGTAAATGTGTAGCTGGGAAACTACGTCACTGAAATGTTTCCCAACTTCTGGGGCCTTGGAATATTTCATATACATTATATTATGTTACATTGTAACAACAATGTAACAGTGTAATTGAATTTCAGTTTCATATTATATTTTTACAAAACCTAAACTACATACTCAGACTCTCTAAAATAAGTGAAATTTTGAAAAATCAGTCAAAGGAATATGAACGAAATGCTTGTACTACTACTTGCTATATTATTTTTAATTCTAGCTGCTGCACATAATGCATTATTAAGTCTACGTTTGCATGTAGCTACTGCAAATATTCAACTGTATACTTCCATCCAATGTACAATGTAGTTACAATGTAATTGCAGCTGGCGTATCCTCGATACAGGCAGGATTTAACATAAAAATTCTGAAATACCTGGATTTAAGTTCTATATATCCCAGTTTTTAAGTTTTTCAAATGTTTTAAACGTTTAGTTGCAAATGTTTATAAAAAGCAAATTTTTGCGAATGCGATGTTTCCTACTTACACATGTTGCATGCATTATATTACATTATATATATAGTGTAGTGTTCAGACGTGATGCGCTAGACTGTAGCCCAGAAGGTCATAGGCTGCAACTCACAAAATAACATTTTATAGTGTAAATTATACGGTTCTGTTTAAAATTATTATATTCAGTTCACTATTTTTGATAGAATGGATCACAAGTTAGAATGGCCGCTCCCTGCCAAAAACATTTTGGGAGCGGCCGCACCTCTCCCCCCTCCTGCACCTACCATCATTCTTCATGAACAGGTCAATCTAGTGAAAATTACACGATTTGTCTTGTAAAAACTACGGGTTGCTATCTCATTCAGAAATGTCGAAAAAAAACTGCAGGTTTCTTTGGTACTTTATGCAGGAAGCTCCTGTAAAAAGTACATGTTTCTTTAGTATATATTTACATACCACAGGAAACTCTGTAATTTTTACTTTTCGAGAGGACAGTAAAAATACAAAAGTTAGGTTTGTGGAAAATACAAAAAGCTGCGCTAGTGCCCACACAGGAGCACTTTTGTAGAAAACTACAGGAAACTCTTGTAATTTCTACAAGACTCTTTTAAGAATGTATTCAATTACATACACCGTTATTTGAATTTGACTGATTGGATATACGGAGTGAATCGTAAAATCGGTTTTAAATTATATTAATGGAATACTTTAACGGAAGGAAACAGAAACACAGTACTAAGCTGTTAAAGTAACGTATAATTGTAAATATTATATTACATTCAGCTATTTATTGGCTATTCCATGGCTGTCAATGTACCTTTCTCGGTTAAGCAATTCTCGGTTATGCGTTTTCTCGGTTAAGGAAAACGCGTATATTTGGCTCTTCCGGGTTAAGCAAAATTTTTGAATTTTAACGGTTGCACATTTTCTCGCTTAATAAGGAGGGGGGTCGCTTTGGGTCAAAATCGATAGTCACGGATTTCGCTCATTTTCACACACAACATAGGTACATATGTTCTCAAAAACAAGACAAAACATTAGAGTTCGAAATCAAACTGTGGCAGAGATATTCAGCTATAAAGTTGGAAAACTTGAAAATCACTGTTATTTGCCCTCCTAGGTCGTGTTGAGACAGAACGGCAGCGTAATTTGCGTCAACTAATATTGCAAATTAATTCTGTGGATTGGCAAATATTTTAATACTAAAACTACTCCGGGATATCCAGCCAGTCGTTCACAGTACATTCTTCAATTGTGAACTGAGCCTTTTTCAGCTAACTGTGCCCTCAAACTTTAACTTGCTCTAACCTTCAGATACTACATCTCAGACACACAGTTCTATTAGAGAAGTTGTTCAGCTCATCAGTAGCTATCGAATGATACCCAATTTGTCTATATTTTGAAAATTTCAAAAATTGACTTCTGTGATCTATGAGAGAACAAAGGAGCCGGACACGACAGAAAAATTCTACCTTCAAGCATTTGCCTTTACCACAATGTCCGACAGGCATTGAAAGTTTTATGTGCCACTTTTGGTGACCTTCGAGTGGGTAACGAGTGAGAAATTATTAAAAGAAAGAGAAAATTGTGCAAAATGATGATTTTTGCAAAATTAGCACATTTTGTGGCAAGTTTTTTGAGAGCATTACAAATGGTAGAAATTTGCAACTACTGTCATAAGAATTCGGTGTATGCGTAGAGTGCAACTATCTATAAGCGATTTCTGTAGCTTTTGTCAATCGTGTAGGGCAGGCGAAAATGTTTCGCTGGTCCTGTTTTTCGTGGTACAAAAAGCACCACTTTTTACAAAATTTTGATTTTGAACAATCGCCAAAAATCCGACACTCAACAGAATTGTACCAAAGGGGTTATTTGCACTCTCTGATATGTCCTTAGCATGAACAACAAGGTTGTAGCTCTGTATCTTTCATACAGCGAAATATTTTTCTGCCACAAACTTTTTAACGTAACTTTTTTATTTTCCTATGTTTAACACATGTCAAGGTCACCTATGAAGGGCTCTACAGAACGATTGAAGCAATATTACGCAAAATGCACCTGTCTTGTTTTGAGGGCCCATTGGGACTACAAAATATGTGAAAATGAGCAAAATCGGAGATGGTCAAAAAATCGGCCAAAAAGCGACCCCCCCCTTAAGCAGTTCTCGGTAATGAACGCAAACGGGGAAAATATCACGGGGGGAAGTATTGTACGACACTGGTTGGACGTCAGCCGAGCGTTCGATTGTCGCCGGCCGGCGGCAGCTGCCTCAAACACCATCCCAAGAAATCCCTAAAATCACTAACAAAAAATTAAAGCTTCATATTTGTAGTCACGGTTTCAGAAAAGCTACAATCCCCAAGAGTCCAAAAAGCCCAAACGAAAAATTAAATCTAAATAGGTAGTTACGGATCATATCTCTAAAAAGGTAATAAACTCTGCAAAGTCTGAACTTACGAGAGTAAATAAAGCTGTTTCTGTGTCTCCTCTTGATTAGGGTAAGATTTGCCGTGGACTGCAGCAGAAGGTACTGAATTCCCATTCAAAAATTAGATTTAACTTTCTGCTATTCCGCAGCTTAAACATTTTTTGGAGCAGTCCAGGATTTGATGACTATCTAAGGATCATAAGTTCGGTTAGAGCAATATTGGACGGACGAGCAACAAATTATAATTTGAGAGATGACTGGGCAAGCATCAATTTTGCACAAGAACCACGAAAACCAGACACCGTCAGCTTCCCCAATGTCCAAAATCATAACCTAGCCAGACCAAAACTATAGAACACCTTCTTACTCCCAACAAACTTCTCTCCAACCCAGCTGATGAATTTAGACCGAAGTAACCGAAAAGCATGGCGTTCTTGACTGATTTACATCAAGAGTACATAATAGATAAGAGTATGACAGCTGTCTGTCATACTCTATGTATTATAAGCGTGACACATCCTCTGCATCCTAACGGCTGACCCCCCCCCGCAAATTGGACCCTTCACTTCAAAAAATTTTGGCCGCTATGCATATGTTCGAAAGCTCGAAACAGACGCATTATTGAACCAACTGTCTATATGTAATGGAAAAGGCGAAATGAACCCTAAAATGTACAGGGAAAAGCTCAACTTCTGGGAGATTGTGATTCTTGATGGAATTGATTTGAGCTCTTAATGAGTGGTGTGCTTGTGAAATCTTGATGTGAACTGTGAAACGTCCAAGCAATGTATAAAGTAACTGTTCTGCAGTTACCAGAGTTGCCAGTCAGTGTGAAACCCCCCAGAAACTCATTATTAGGGACATAGGTTCTAGCGTAAATAAGAAGAATAAGGCTAGAGTTAGCACGACTTTAACGCGAATGACACGAAAATGGAATAGAATCTCAGTGGAACGTAGTTTAAGGAAGCTTAGGTAGGCTATCAGTCAGTAATGGAGGGGTCGTTACCCTTCCCGGGTCAGTAATAGGCCCCAATACGGTTTTCCGTATAATGGAGGAGTCGTTACTCTTCCCAGGCCACGAATAAGGCCTCACATTGTCAGGAAATCACTTAGAAACAGATTAAAATAGCTGAAAATCATCACGGAAAATAAGTTCAAAGAAAGAAGTTGTTTTATAATCAACTATTTAGCCAGAAACACCGAGTCAAAAACGTTTCACGCAGTTAACAAGTGCGAATATTGGAAGATGGGTCAAAATAAGGTCATAATCTGTCCATTAATAGCATGGAATAATGTTAATTAGTGTTCATAGGTGTTAATTAGGCTCAATTTGCATTAGTTAGGCCTAGGCGATAATTAGTTAATTAGTCATATTTTTGGTCAAAATATAAGTTGGTTTTATCTGAAAGGCAATTCTCTGCTGATTCTAAAACTCCAAACCCGGTCGCCTAACTCCCAATATTGCGAAAGTTATAAGTAAAAGAAGTTTTGATTAGTTACATTTTAATTTTGTAATATTGGCCTTGGGTGACCTTACAACAATGCGTAACTATGTGTGAGGTTACGCCCATTCATGTTTCCATTCACACCCCCAGAGCCTCTGCTGGCTCTCTCCCAGCAGAGACTTGCCTCGCAGAGAAGGATTTAACACATACATACGGTGTGAAAGTACGTTCGGAGGGGGCTTAACTCCCTCCCCAATAATTTAAAAGAAAAGAAAAGTGTTAGTCTTAGGTAGTTAGGTACGTAGAGTAATAATATCTAGTTCATATTTTCTGAAAAATTACGTAGCTATTAGTATGCATATTTTTACGCAACAATTGCCCTTCCGTTTCTTTTCCAGCTAGACTTAGAGTCTTGGCGAGGAAGGACAATTGTTGCTGGGATCAACGGGCGGCTTCCCTTGTCTACGGCCGAAAGGTCAAGTCCAAAAAGAAAGAAAGGGGCTTGGAGACAAGGGAAGGCCTAAAAATAATAAACACAAATTTTACTAAATAATGCGGCCAAATTGGCAATTAATATTTAATTTTCCATACTCGGCCCCGAGTGGCCTTTATTTTATACAATTTTGTTTTTCAATTCTTTTAACTTTATTTTTAAAGCCAGAAATTTCCCCTTTGGTTACCTTTACGTGGTAACCAAAAAGTCTGCAAAGTTTCCCAAAATTCAGCTTGGGAAATAAATCAAAATTAGGGTCAGTTGGAGGGTAATAACTCCATTTTCTCGTTAATCTCCCCTCCAACGGACCAGCCGCGTGGCCAGCCCGAGTTGGGCACACGCTTTAACATAGGGAGCTTCCAGACAATTCTAGAAGCTCCAATAAAATCAAAAGAAATCCGCCAGCAAAGTAAACACCAGTGAGCTGTCAGACTCCTGTCAGCTCACTGGAAATTTTCAAATCTTTCTCAGTGTTCGTCTGAGACTCGGCCGAGAGCGGTCGCTTACCTCCCCCCTATAACTAGCACGTCTTCCCGTTGTGCCAGCGTTTTGGCCGGGAATAAAAGACGTGCTCACCCCGGTTAGGACTCGAGTTAGGGGCCCCTTCTGACCCACACTGGTCAGAAGGGATGAACTGAGCGCACACGACGAACACCGCACGTTGAGGGCCACATGAGCGCACTATGCTCGGCCAGGATCTGCACTTTAGGAACGCACTTTTAGGGACTTTTAGGAGGCCTTTTGGCCTAAAACTTTCACTTTTTGTGGCCTTCGGGCCTTGTTTAAAATTAACTGTATTCAACCAAGCCACGGCCCAAGTGGCCTTTCATTTTTTAATAGGGGCTTATGCCCAAATATTCTATATGTATTGATGTTTTTTGGGGTTGTAATAATGAATTGGGATTTTGAGTGGGGACCCACCCCTAAGTTGAGATAGGGGGTCCCTTGGTCATGACCTCATATTCAGAACTGAGTTAATTTAGGGACTGTTTCTCCTCACAGCCGGCAATTAGGAATTGCCGGCCATATTTGCAAAGTAGGCGCTACTGAAGCTAACCAAATTGTCTGTAACTGTGTATTGTGATTGTGAACTGTAATTTTGTGTGGTTCGGCTTATCCAAAAAATCAGTAGGCATTAAAACTCAGAATCGTTTTAATTACTAATTATCAAGTTGTTTTAAAGGGAATGGCCGAATTCCCAGTGTTAATTTAATTAATTTAAAGCTGTCCTTAGCGGAAAATGTCTGTGTGATCTGTTTCTTTAGTAATAATTGCCTAAGCAATTATTACTCGTTCCGTTCGCAATTCAAATAACCAAAGTTTCTAAAACCCAACAAAATTTTCTTTTATCAAAGTTATCAAGTCCCAAAGTCTAAAGTAAAATACTGGAAGACGTGAATCAAAGTTCATCCAGAATTAGGGCGGAAAATATGCATACTATAAGTAGGTAGGTCTCGTTAGGGAGTTGTTAGGACGTATTATGTCTGTGTAATCGTCTGTGTCAATATTATTGTAATTTGTAGTGTGAATGAGACCCCCCAAATTTACGTAAGTGGCTCCTTGAGTAAACCCCTCATGGAGCGTGAGGTTTCAAGGTTAGCCTCTCTTGTGCAGTGTGAATTGTGAATCCGAAAGTGTGTGATTGTGAGTGTGAATGAGGGCATACCATGTAAACCCCCTTTGTTTGATAAGGGTATTGGGACTGCCAGAGTGAATGAGTAAAATGTTCAGATAGTAGACAGGAAAATAGGGCCAAATTGAGTAGCAATTTGGACCCAAAACTTAGATAAATTATAAACAGTAATGTTTGCTGGTTGGATGTGTAAGCGCTGTGAAAGTACTAATTTTGGGAGTGAAAGTCGTAGAAATGTGTATGAAAAATAAGGGTAATTTTGGCGATTTAGGCAGGTTTGGCAGCCTAGGGTCACGGGGACCCCCAATTAGGCCTGCCAGACCTGCTGGATTTCCGGTCATCCGTGTAGGTTGCCCTGCGATTAGGGGACGGATGAGCCGCATTCATGGAATCCAGAAATAGCCGAATCAGGGCCATAACAGAATAATCTAAATTATTATGAAATTAATTACAGTTTAGTTTTACGCGATAGACATCCGATTAGCGGACTAGTAGTTTATTTAGTATTAGATATGAAAATGTCTGCAGTTTTGTTGTATTAATTAGCTGAAGTTTTTAATAATTGGGAAATAGTTGGGTTTAGTTAAGAGAGGGGTATCAATGGGCTTGGTTTAAAAACTAGCATGGGTTCACGGTCGTTAGTCGTTACCGTAATCACATAAAGTCCCATGTAAGAGGCCAAAAGACGGGCCAAACTAAAAGGAAAAGAAGTAGGCCCGTGCTGAGGTTCGAACTCAGGTCCTCTGGATTAATAGATCCAGTGCTCATCCATTTGAGCTACACGGGCTACAGTTAGAACAAGTTTAAGCCCGCCTATATAAGGAAGCAATTTAGCAACCCAGCGCGTGTGCATTTAATTAATACATTAGATGTGCTAATTATGCATATGTAGGAACAAACTTTAATTATGTTTTTCTCACTATTTACTTAACATTTTTTGGTGCTGTAAGCACAAAAAATGTTCAACTTTTCGAGCTCTACAAGAATATGTAACTTTTACTTAAATTCGTTTTCATCAAAATTTTGTTAATTTATATGTCAGTTTTGCACGAATACAACTATGTGCTCGTGTGAAAGGGTGGTAGTTTGCGCGACTTCCGCTCGGCTGGCTGCTGGGGTTGCCAGCACCGGATCGAATAGCGGTTCGGCACGTCCCCTGTTAGGGCACTAGGATAAGGGATAGGTAGATTTAGAAGTAGACGTAGTTCGGTAGGTCGGTAGGTCGGTAAGTAGGGACTGCGTAGAATGGCTGCTGAGATAGTGAGTGAGTGAGTTTTTGCCTTTTTGCTTAAACTGACTAAAACTAATCATCTGCGAAAACTCACTCACAGTCAGCCAGTAGGTTTTATTTTTAAGTTTGTTGTTTCAGCCCCAAATCTGCAAATAAATAATTAATGAGGATTTTACATTAAAACACCAGGTAATTGTAAGTTAACATTAATATTACGTAGGCTTTAGTTAGTTAACATGAGTAGGTAGGTAGGTAGGCATTAGTTAAGGCAATTACTGCAAGTATTTAGCAGGTGACCATCTTCCAATATCAGAAATGCACCACAAAACGTCCAGTTTCGAGCATGTGTTTGATGTAATCTTTGGGTCACGGGAAATGAACCCAATTCCCGTGACAAATCAACAAAATCAGGCCAGTCACAGGCCGAAAACGTTAATATTAGCCAGTATTATAGGTTGCTCTGAAGATTATACAAAATTCAGCTAGAATCAGTGCTTTTCATGTTAAAATGGCCCTAGAAGGCCGGTCTGTGCAAGGAAAGGACAAAAGCAAATGAAGTCTGAATATAGGCCGCAAACAGCACAGTATGTGTACATTTCTCAAGAACGTTTCGTCTAATTTCCAGTTCAGTTAGGCCCAGCCGGGCCCAAGATGGAAAACTTACGAATCCGTTCATTCAAGCCGGAAATTACGGCAAGTTTAACTAAATTCTGATAATACGAGTTAACAGAGGCCAGGAAGGCCCAATGGGTGACAAGAAGTTACCAGAAACGGTTAGTATTGTCAAACAGGCAATAATCAGCGGTTTTTAGTCAATTCTTCAAGTTGCAAGTTCAAATGGGGCCCAAAATGCACATTTTGGGCCTGGAAAGCAAAGGAACGAGTAATGGTTGCTGGGTTCGATTCCCGCACCATATTCTTGTACTAATGGGTTTTAACCACTTTGATTCAGGTGCGCGGACAGTCGCTGATCCGGATTCGAAGTCGTGAGCTATCCAGTTTGGAGCAGTCAGTGGAAGCGTTCAGTCTTGTCGTGGAACCAGTGGTCAGAGTCAATTTGTGCTTATCTAAGATTGTTGGATCCGGAAGTGATCCCCAGGAAGTGAACCTTGTCAGTAGCCTATCATTCGTGGAACCTATCACTGTAGGTACATTGTGGATTTAGACCGCAGCTAGGGTCAAGAACAGAGACGACTTCGCAGGCACCTGATTTCAAGTTGGGAAACCAAAACCTTTCTGAAAGTACTATAAACCTGTTGTCTTTTGAACCTTTCGTCTAAAATGGCCAGTTTCACCCTATTCATCGTTGCCGGTTCCGGAGCTATGCTCCCCTCGTCTCTGGCTTGAGCTTAGCATTCAGCCAGAGCCAACTGCCAGCCTGAAGACCGAAGAAGCCATCAGTGCTATTGAACCTTGTAGTTGTAGTTGTTTAAATTTCATTAATCAGGAATAAGTAAGGCAGAACCAGGTGACTCCCCATTTTCTCTATTTCCTCAAAAAGCCAGTTCCGTACAGTAACCCTGTCTAGGTGTTGGAGCGGACCTTCGGGAAAGCAGTGTCCAACGATTCGGGGACTCACCCATAGACCGACCCCAGGTTTATCTTAGTTAATAATTGTTTGTTTGTAGTTTGCTGATTTGCAGTTTGATAATCCGTGTGTAAGGACGGATAAAGAGTCGCACAGCACAAGCATATAGGCGCACGAGAAAGCATATAGGTACTTGGTTAGTAGAGAGTTGGAGACAGTGTAATAATTAGGTAGGAAAGACAGAGTTTGAGAAAAGGAAGAAGAAGAGGTAACACTGAACCTTGTCCCTAACCTAAAACCTGTAACCTGGGTAATATTATCCTAAATTAGGATAATATTAATAATAACCTAAAGAGGGTAACTGGCAACCCTGGTACAGTAAATTGTACACTGTACTGATCTGTAATTGTATCTGTTTCGCACAGTTTGTAACGACCCCTGTTAGTAACGCATTCTGTATTGTAATTTGTAATCTTGCCAAAGCGTGTACCCATCATACCTGTAACAGGTGTAATAAATAATTGGTGTGTCAGACTTAGAGTCTCAGAGTTTAACAGAGAGGCGCGATTGTCTCTGAAAGTCAGGCGCGTTAGCCTAAGGATTGGATCAGGACTACTCAAAGGTAAGTTCTGGTCAGGAAACAGAAGATTCATCATCAATCCAGCGATCAAATCCAAGCAAGTGCTGACCCCTCTTGCTGATCAGCTGGAATCCAGTGCAACAAACGAACTCACGAAGAAGACCCCTACAAAAGTTGGCTGCAGGGAATCTCTGATTTTGGAACACCACCTTTCGGAGATCCGGTGCCTAAGTCTACTTTCCTAAGTGGACGTGCTGACCTTCCGTGTAATCAAGTGCAGAGCGATTTCTGGCACTAGACCGGAGAGCAGAGCGTTTTCTGACTCTGGATCCTAGCAACTTCATTACATATAGTTGTGTTTTTGAGCTTTAAAACACAAACATAACGCACAAATTTATTTGAAGTGAAGGGTCCAATTTGCGGGGGGAGGGTAAACCGTTAGCGAGCAGAGGACGTGTCGCGCTTATAATTCATCATATTCTTATGCACTATGTACACTTGCTAACACAAATCAATACAATTTAGCTTTCCTGTACGTGCCAGCCAACTTCACAATAGATACTTCACAGCCGGTGCTTTAATTTCACAGAACTACAATAAACTAAAGGCTTCAAGCGAAGCGGGCAAGTGGATCAAACAAAACCTAGTAAAAAGTGATTTTTAATTTTTATCTTAACATTGACCATGGTCAATTCCGGATACATGCGCCTATGCCTGCCTTTTAACATCACATTCTTGTTCACGGCATTGTCCTGTCCTTCAAATTTCATACTTCAGCTTATACTTTAGCCGACCGGATGCAACGTTCACCGGATCCTTGAGCTGGAAAGGCCAGCCCACAGAAAATTGAAACATGCTGCTAAAAAGGTGTCCGCTTCCATATATATCAAAACAGCAGTCTCTCTCACTGTGTACAAATGCTACTAAATTTTGAAGTTACCAACCACCCTGTCTGAATTGAAAATTCCTTTTTGTTAGTTTTAGCAAAGGATACATACAATCACTTTGATAAAGAATTTGCAGTTTACTTAGCACTTTACTAGCTCTTACACTGAACACATCAGGACATTTCGTCTGTTCTCGCAGCACTATTAGCCCAAAATAAAAACAACATTCCGTTCTGTCAACTGTACCTACATAATCTGCACAAATGCAAACAAAGACAGCTCTAGCTATTAATGCAACCAAGACAAATTATTACGGCAAGGGTGGTATCCATGTCGAATTATACAATGAAAACCTTAGAAACTTGGCTTCCATGTACAGAATTTCAGTTCGATAACAAAGAAACACAAGCGAAACCGCAAACTCCAAACATAAACCTGCACACAGGACACTCAGTTACATATCGCGACTGTTCTGGCAAAAGGGCGTAAACGATTTTTCATTTTTTCGAGAAACGGGCGTTTGAAAATTTTAGGCTTCTTTGAACTGAGCTCCCGAACTGAATCCTTGAGATAATAACTTGAAATCTTCAACAATTTAAACTGAGAAGACCGTAGAATAATGTCAGCATATAATTATCCGAATATTTTCACGCAGTCATCGATTAATTTGCATAATTATTGATTGGATCCACTTGCGCCAAATTGCCAGATCGGAAATTTGACTTCGACGTTATATTAGGGTGTGTAATAGATGTTGTGGTAAAAGGACGTAAGTGCTCATACTGTTCCAATTCCGCTGTTTTCAGCCTGTGGAGCGGCATGTTGTGCTAGCTTATAGCTATGCTAAAACGGAGCCTCTACAACAACAGCTTCTGTGTTGCGTTTTAGTAAACAGATTGCAATGGACATAAGCTCTCACAAAGGATGGGTTTCATTCACACTAACTCGACCTAGATTCACCAAAACCACAAATAAATACCGACGCGTGATTTTACTAAAGTTATATGCGAACATACATTACATACATAAATCTCACATAGCTCACAACAACTACAAAAAATCGCAACAGTAACAGAGCCAGCAATATAGGGAGCAGCAAAGAAAGCACAATAATTATCCTAACATTTCATTATAAAACTAATAACCGTGTTATAGAAAATAGGTACAGCAATAATATACAGCTTTGACAAAACGATATAACGTCAATACATTTATCACAAAAGAGTCTTGCACAAACAGCAACAGCATTTTGTCACAGTTAAATCCCTACAGCTAGCCATTAGCACAAGCACAACTTCAAGCACAGTTCATGCGTGCTTAGATTCGGGAGTTCCAAAAGCACATCCCCAACAAAGATGCTACAATAACAATAGTAGCTGAATCCGTCATAAACTTTCATTTTTGGCTCAATAATGCCCGATTTAAGAAGTTTCTTTCAATTTCAAACATTTATTCTGGACTCAGATTTTAGCAAGGTTTAGACGGGTACCCGAACCCACCTAACCAGCTCTTACATTGTGATAAAATTTCAACTCCAACCGAGTACAGAGGTAAATAAAAGCGACAGAAAAGTTGCCAAGTTACCAGAACTTTAAGCCACTAGCAACCCAAAAACGATTCATCAATCAACCAACCAAACAGCATAAAAACATAAAAAATCAACACTGGAATTTTAGGCAAACATACATAAACAACAAAGACAAATCACAATAAATACATCGGAATAAAATATAATTTATACGAAACTGAATACATTTATATACGTATCAAGCAAGGTCCCAAATCCGGTAAGCACAAAAATACTAGATTACACTGTGTGTGTACGTAGAATAAAAAGCATATAAACAGAAAACAAACATAACAGATAAAACTAATTGTTTTTATAGCACAGTTACGCAAGCAAAATACAGACTAAGAAACAGTTCACACACACACAAACGAAATTAACTGAATCAACAGTTTACAACTGAAAACCACTATATTAAAAATTAACAAACGAAACACATCTGAAAGAAATAAACTCAAAATATTTCTTAAAAGTAAAAGGCCGGTTCACAGGCTGTAGCTAGTTGCATGTTGCAAGTAGTTTATAATTTATGCAAATAATTTCTTGTATATCGCAGTTATAAACGTAAGTAATGCTATGAGTGCAGTGCAACTCAGTCTACAAGAAACTCATTATCTTATTTGGTAGGGGGGCAAGCAACATGCGACTAAGATTAAAACACAAACAAATAGGTGACACCACTACCACTTACTCGTAGTACAATTAAATGTTTCAGACGTTAGCGTAAGAGCTGAGAGCATTAATTGATGTAATGCTAGTAGCAACAGTACAGAATAACTATGAATAGGCAGTATACAATTGTCCATGCTCACTCACCTATACTTTACGTGTCGATGTCCAAAACGTCGCATCAGCAGCCTCGTCATTTTTAGCTTCGTACATATGAGTGAACGTGCGTACACAATTGTGAACTGGGAATTCAGTTTTGTTGAGTTTACTAGGTGCTCAGTTGAATAGGGAGGCGAGCCGTTATCGTGCAGATCATGTCTGGTGGCCAAATTCATCACTCAGATCATGTCCCGAATAACAATCGTCACCCTTTTAGTATGACGTCCTCTTGCTATGAATAAAACATTAGAAACCGTGCTTCAAAATAAGCTCTAATTCTTATCGACACAAGCTGCACAATTATTAGGAAAAAAGACCAGCAAAAATAATTTCAAACAGTAAGGGTTAAGGATAACAGTATATCACATTTTAGCACGCAATCAAATAATAACAAAGGCAGGCAGCGGGTCAGTTCTTTCGAAAAAGCTGATAAGCTCCGGGCTAAGGCTACCAAATAAAGTCCGGAATAAATGAAAATCCTAATAAAATATTTGAAATTTAACCACGTAAATTGTCAAATCTCAACTGCATTCGCCATTTAGATCCACGCTTTACCAAACTCCGCTGCTTTGCTGGTGCAAGAATCGGCTAAAACAACCACTAGTCAGCAATTAATAAATTAAACCAGCCAACAAAACATATTCTAATTTATTAATTTCCACCAAAAGACTAATACTTCATTATACCCCTTCGCCTTCAGGGCTTTGGATTGCACTGGATCGAGCTATCCACAAAAATTTCCACTAAGAATGTTTAAATTGTCCAATTCTTCAAAATAAAATTTAGAAAACACTTAAGCCATATGGAAGTTTACTATAGAAACTAAAGCACAGAGCTCTGTTTCCCAACCCACTAATTGTCTAGATACGAAATAAACGGATAAGAATAGCACTAGGAAACTATTGAAATTCTAATACAAAGATTGGCCCCAATAAACATCTACAAAGCTCACAACCACAACATGCAAGATAAGAACCGGCAAAAACAGTATTTAAACATTGGACTCATTCTACAGGGGGAGGGGGAGGCGTTGAGTATGAACATACCACCCTCCTCCCAATCAGAGCCGTGCAATGGGTGCCACTTTTAATACAAAGTTCACCCAAACAGCCAGCTTTTCCAGGTTCTCAGAATATTCTCACTAAAATTTTGTCCTCTTACTACTGCTGCTAAATCTGCTTATATTTGCAATAAGAACTAACACTTTCCGTGGATGCAACACAACTGCAATGTGCTTAACATATGCTTGGAAAAAATTAGAAACGGCTCAAATGTCTTAATCCATGAGCCCCCCCCCCCCCAAATTCCCTATAATAAGACAAGAACCTATTCTCGCGCTTAAGAGAACATGTTCCCTTAAGGTGGTGATTCCCTTTGGTCACATAAAGTTTGCACCGTTATTATTCATTCATTACTTGGAGTTAAGAAGCCATTTTTATATCAAAATGCAGCTTGACATTTTCTCTTTTTAATGCATACTATGAAACTAATGTTGCTTTTCAAAAGTATTTGTAAGACAATTTAGAAGAAGTATAATTTTCCAGATTTTTTGCAGACTCAAGTAAATTTTTTCGCGAGACATCGGTTATATTATTCGATGCCTCCATCAAATAGCTGGGGACGATTTCTTATTTTTGTGAAATCGCTCTTTGTTGTAGAGAAATAAGCTGAAATGTGTGCGTAACCTGTATTTTGCCTACTTTTTTCCAATTTGTCAAGCGATTACGTTAGCTAGAAAACAGTAATCGGGGAAACTAAAAAATCGTCCCTGGGTATATTTGTGCAGAACACATCTGTTCAGTATCAGCCCTGCAACTTGTCTGGTGAGTGCTCCACAATCTTTGAAAAAAAATTGGTCGTGTTTTTGCAAAAACTACATTTTTTATGATAGCAGCCTACGGGATGGCTGTTGGAAGACGATCATACGTCGGATAATTTGCCCCTATGCGACCTTCAAATCGACGCCCTTAGGTAGATTTTACGGCTTGCATAGTTCAATAAATAATGGATTATTTGATTTCTGCAAAAATGACAAGTTTTCAACGCCAAAACAAGAAAATCGACTATAACTCACGGTAGAGAAAAGCTAGAACGTTGCTTTAAAAAGCAAAAATATGAAGCTCAACGAGATCTTTCGAATGAATATAGTCACGACTGTATAGCTGCTGCCAAACTTTCATAAATTGGGAAAAACCGTCCTGACCGGAAATCTCGAATTTTTGCATCGGGATTGCTCGGAGGGTGTTAAAACGCTAAATGAACGTATTTCGGAAAGTTTCGTCAAATTTCATCTTGATTTACGCCACCTACCAACAATATGTGCCCAAAAGGAATCATCACCTTAAGTGAAATACGGTCGAAATTGGAAAATTTTCAGGTTTCACTTAAGAGAACATGCTCACTTAAGAGAACATGTTCGCTTAAGCGAATGTCCAATACCACTGAGAACAGAACAATAAAGAGTCAAAACAGACACCAGTCCACGGATCCACGGGGGATACACAGATATCAATGAGAATAGGAAAATATCAAAACGGACTATCCTCTCAATTTAAATTGGGAACATATCCTACGTTTCAACAAGTCCCCACCTTCCGAGTCTGACATTGCTAGCATCCATTCTACCGAACACAGCAGCGCCCCCCAGCCTTCCCAGGCCCCCCTTCCTCCAGGAAGTGCTCAGCGTGCCCCCCTTCCTCCCGGAAGTTCCCTACGTGCCCCCCTTCCTCCAGGAAGTGCCCAGAGTGCCCCCCTGTCTCCCGAGCCTGTCGCCTACCCTCCCATTCGAATAAGGAATCCTATAGCCCCCCAGGAACGTTTGCAGCGAGTAATAGCCAGGAGTCGCCTGACGAAGGGACCACACCGGTCTCGAAACCGGTCGCGTGAATAAGGTTGGTTAGATTTCTGGGTGTCCACGTTTTGATATTTTCCTATTCTCATCAATACCACTGAGAAGCTATTATCAATTTTACATTTGTAGTTTGCATAGTTGCTGTTGTCATTTTTACGGTATATAACATTAATTACTTTCTTCTTAAAATAACTAAAACTTCAGCAGTAGTTGTCCAATTCTTATTAACTTTAACTTTTAAAAGTACAAATTGAACACTTGCTTTTAAAAGTTAAACTATTTTTGGATTTCACTTAAGAGAACACGTTCACTTAAGGTGCTGGTTTCCTTTCGGGTATTTTTGACTCCTACTCCTTTACGCAAAGGGCTAAAACTTACGAAATAACCTATTTCCGTGCTCTTTAACATTTTAGAACCAGTCCCGTATTCTTAGGCCAAAAAATAAGAAAGTTTTGGTTTTTGGCCTTAAGCTCCCAGTAGGTAGACAAGACACGTGATTGGTTGGTATGGCTGGAAAGAGGACTCGAGAATGAACATTTTTGCTCTTACAACCTTTGAGCTATCTCCAGTGGTTAAGTCAGTATAAGCAAAAAACTGTTTTTAGGGTCACAAAATGGTCATTTTCGAGGAAATCAGTTTTTTCAAAATTACTGCCACATGTTAAGGACAAAATTGGCTTAGTTATACTCAATCGATACATCGTCCAAATGCACATTTTATGAATGTCTATTAGCCGGATTTTATTGCTTTCAGCTAGAGATTTGGCCGAAAAACCATTTTGGCAAAACTGCGATTATTTTGTTTCGAACATCGATTTCTCAAAAACTACTCGACGGATTCCGGAGATTTTCGGCAGAATCGAAATTCGCACTTCTGCGGAGGGACGTTTTTCTTGGTTTGGGCTAAAACATATTGAGTAGCAAGAAAACTCAATGCGAAGTTGCGAAATTTCGTGTTACTGTGCATTTGGCCGATTTTCTCGACCGTTAAGACATGCTGAGCCAAATCCAAAAAAACGTCCCTCGGCCCATATGTCCTTCATATCGTGGCACAAAAAGAACTTTTGGCCGATTCTTCAGTTTTGAGAAATCGATGTTCAAAAACTTTTGGTCTATATTCATCCTGTTAGATGTCAGCTTATCAGAAAATTTCTGCTATTTTTTTGCTAATTTTGCCAGTTCTGTAAGCTCATGTGAATGTACAGATAATAAGCTTTAAAACGATGTATAAAGCTCTTTGCAACTCCTAAAATTGCGAAAGTTATAGCGTTTCAAAAAAATCACCGCAAAAGCACTGCACAAAAGGATACCACCACCTTAAGAGAACATGTTCTCTTAAGTGGGTGTTCCCTTAAGCGCGAGAATACGATACCCAATATTCAAGGAAACATTTGACATTTTAAGAATAACATAACTAACATTTAACTGAGAATCTCCCAACTGTGCAAGCTAAATCAGACTAAATAGAACAGTTATACCAACAATACTAAAAGCACAACTAGTTGTTAAAAGAGCAAAGCTTACAACCATAGAATACAGTAATACGATACAACAGATTAAAATCGACATCTCTGCGATAACGGAAAAATGGGCAATCAAGCAACAAAATAGAATAATAAATTATCTATCTAAGACGCAAACATCAAATAAGAGGTTGCACATACATAATACAAATAAATACAAGCAGGCTAATACGACACCACGTACACGTAAATACACATAAATATAAACGCAACAATCAACTACAGAGTGTTATGATTGTGTAGTAGTGGTGGGCGGCCACACACTGACTTAATGTTAAATATTCACTGAAGCGGACTCGTTTGCAAATGGATTGGTAGTGGCTGAGGTGGGTCGTTCCGGTCCCGGATCCAGCATGGCCCATTTGGCCTCAAACGGATCTATGCTCGCTGAGGAAGTCGTTACCACAGGCGCAGTGTCAGTTGAAGAGAGTGTCGGTGGATTGCGACCACTGAAAACAGGCTGACCAAAAATGTCCACTTGAGATGACTGTGGAGGAGGAGGGGGTTCAGCGGAGGTACTTACTCCATTCAGTGGTCCACCGGGCGGTGGAGAAGGGGTAGCTGTCTGCTGAAGTCGTCGGGCTTGACTGGCCGTAAAATCCAACCACTCCTGGGCCCGTGATCGTGGAGTCAGCCCGCCTGGACCATCGCTGACAGCACTGGAGGATGTAGTCACCATCGTAGTCGTGCTGCCGCTGTCAACGGCAGCGTTCACGTTCCATGAACCAGAAGGAATGAATGCTGAAATGAAAAGAAACAGCACTATCAATTCTACCTGCATACATGTCAGGGACGACTGAACAACAAAACATACAAAACAATGCGAAACGGTTCCACCTTGTATAGACGTGGAGACAAGCTTTCGCTAAAGTCAAAATCACAACAATATTCCTAGTGAATTTCTCCTCCATTAAAAGCGCCAAAAGTGCAACGATCAGTCAGTGGTATAAGAATGCTAAAGAGCAAGAAAATAAAACGAATAGCTTCAACTGGTTTCGTACAGATTCGCAACGAAGATATATACCGTAAAAACAAATAGCATAAAATTCTTGCGTAATATTATGAGCAATCATAGCCTTGGAACAGCAAAAACCAATCAACAACAGTAATCAATTTCAAACTCACAGTCATAAGCATTAGCAAGGGACGTTTTTTGATCCAGATGGCTATCCAGGGAGATACCCATTCCAGAGACCAGAGCAGGGAGTGGGGGATGAGGGGAAACGGGAGGAGGTTGATAGACAAGATCCCCGGGCTTAGGAAACGGTGAGGTAGTGGAAGAAGGGCTGCCAAACATGTGTCCAGAGGCGACTCCGGTCGTTGCAGGATAGAAACGTCCATCCTGGACTCCTACGCCTGGCAAAGGCTGGGACGTTGCAGTAGTCCTAAGAGTGGCAAACTCTGACAGCATGGCTTCGTAGGAACCCCCGGCGGAGGATGCGGTTTCCAGAGTACCTCCCAGGCCGCCAGGCGACAGCTGCTGATAATCTTCCTCTGGTAATGGAGAAATCTCAGGCACAGCACTGATGCTGCCACCTGAAATAACAGATTCAAAATTCAAAAACACAGTAATAAAAGGAAACCGATATTCTGGGCTTATCCTACTGGGGAGGGGGAGGGCGGGCCCCCCTAAACGACCTCCTCCCCAAATCCAACCCCCTGCATCCCAAAAAATCGCCCCTCCCTAAAACCTGAGGGTTTTCCTTTTGGTACCAAATTTTGTCCTGAAAAATTCGCTCAGAAGGTCTAAATTTTTAAAAATTGTATCAAATTTTACAGTGTGTGCTATTAAAATAAAGCCGCCCATATTTCTTGCCCCTCGGATTTTTGGGCCACCAAGCAAAAATTCCAAGAATAAGCCCAGATAATACATAGAATTACACGAGCAAACTAGTATAGGAATGAAGACAACCAACGCGGCAAGACATTACAGAATGTGTGGATATAGGTTACCGCAGGATGACAGTGAGTGAACAACAACGACACAAGTACAATTTTCCCGAAACTAGAAAACTAGAACAACATGTAAATTGAGGCAGCGTTCGATCAAAGGTATCAATTAGAACAACAAAATTAGAATCATGTATCCGTTAGGATTTCGTACTTTGTGTTTATAAAGGGCAAATGGGCTTTTCCGAGACTAGTTCGGGTAGGGGACAGGGGAAGTAGGAGAAACTAAGGCTACTTAAAATCGCCAAAAATACAGTAAAAAAATTACCCTGCTTTCTACATAAGTGCTCAAAATTTCAGTTTTAGAACAGGCAGAAAATGATTTAGGCCAAAATATTTCAGCGAAACTGGAAACATTCTCTTTATTTTTTTACGAATCCTAAAATTTGGCACAATTTTGCACTTCAGGAATCAAGGTGACTTCGGGGAGGCAACAGGGATTGAGAGGACAGGGGTCAAGTGCGGAAAGTGGGAAAAACAGGCAAAGCCTATAACTTCTACAAGTACAATACCCATGTGAAAGTGTACTGCGCTTTGTATTTTTACAACAGACCAGGAATGACAGTGTGACTGTGCAAACTAAGGCTAAGTTACAGACTGACACTACTTATGTATTTCATTTTCCACCCGGCAAACGTTTTCGTTTAACAAGCACCGAAAACATTTAAGGCAGAGATTCCCTTTGGGAACGCATTGCTGGTTGATGGCTTAAATCAGGGTGAAACTTGGAAAATTTTCCAAAATAAGTTAAGCTGTTATAATATTCGAACACCCTCAGCCCGCTTCAAGAATTCGATATTTCCGGCCAAGGAAGGTTTTGCCAAATGCTGACAACAGGGCAGCAGCTGCACAGTTAAGGCTATTATATTCATTCGAAAGATCTCACTGAGCTGTACATTTTTACTTTTGAAAGCATCTTTCTAACCTTCAGTGAGATGTTGCCAACTTTCTTATTTTGGCGTCTAAACGTAGTGATTTTGCGGAATTGGGGGCCCCCCAACTCGCCAACCTCCACCCATTCGAGGACCCCCCCATACATTTTAAACTCCCCACCCCATAACCCAAAAAATTGCCAAATTTCACCATGTTTACCCTAAATTTTAAAAACTTTTTCGGCTTCGCCGAAAAATTTTAACGAAATATATATTCAATGCTTTAGCGTAAAAACACCTAAAATTAGTTATTTTTAGCGATTTTTGGCAGTTTTTACACAAAAGCCGTAAAAATTTGCAAATTTTTTTCAAAAATATGCCCCCATTTTCGGTGAGCCTCTCCCCCACATACCCCCCTCCCTAAATTTTGGCTTAAAATAAGCCAGAAGTTGGGAAAAGTAGACAAAATCCAGGTTAAGCATGTTAAGTATTCAGCCGGTCCCAAGCCCGGAGCCAGTAGCCAGCTACTGGGAAAGAGGAGGGTTGGTGGTGTGGCGAGCCCCGTAGAACCAGCTGAACAATCCTTTATGATATGTCTGCTCAACTATTCAAGCCCAATGCTACCGCGTCCGGGGAAGCCGACGAAGCTTTAATTTCGCCAAAGAAAACGTGCTCATTCGGACTGTGGAATGTCCGATCCCTTAGTGACCCAGCTAAAAGCGAATTACTCGCAAATGAACTACAACGATTCGATTTAGACTGTGTCGTTCTTTCTGAAACCCGGTGGAAGGGTTCCGGAGACTTTGTGATTTGCTCCTCGGATGGAGCCTCTTCTTACAAAGTTTTTTATTCCGGTGGCAACGCACTACAACATGGTGTCGCGTTTGCCATAAAGATGAAATATGCATCATCAGTGACAGATTTCACCCTGGCATTTTTTTAGGGTTTTGAAAGTGGGGGGGGGGGAAGTGGGGGGGGGCTTCCGAAAAGTGGGGGGGGCGAACCAAAGGTATAAAATACCAAAATTTTTAGCGAAAAATTAGCATTGTTAAGGTAAAAACGCAAAAAATCGCTGTTTTTAAGCTTAAAATGAGCTTGTAAGTCCATAAATTAGCTAAAAATTAAGAAAATTTTTGAAAATTTGACCTCAAAAACCTAATTTTGTGACACTTTTGGGCGACCCCCAAAAAAGTGGGGGGGGGGCTTGCCGAAAAGTGGGGGGGGATGAAAGTGGGGGGGGGGGCTCCGAAAAGTGGAGGGGGAACCGAACAGTGGGGGGGCCCCCACCCCCCCCCCCCCCCACTAAAAAAATGCCAGTTCACCGCTGTGTCAGATCGCCTCGCCACCCTTGAGATTGCTGCAAAAGTCCCCATCTCTGTCGTCGCTGTGTACGCGCCTACCGACTGTGCCTGTACTCAGGCAAAAGACGACTTTTACAGCCAGCTTCAAACCTGCTATGACACGCTCCATAATCGCAAAGCTACAATCCTTGCCGGCGATTTCAACGCAGAGACAGGTGCTCTCCATCACCCCTGGCCCAAGGTTCTTGGTCGCTTTGGCCGCGGCAATCTTAATGATAATGGCACCCGTATGCTGTCATTTGCGACTGCCAATGGACTGTTTGCTGCCAATTCCTGGTTTAGGCACAAACCCCACCATCAACTGACATTTTATTCTAATGATGGCCGCACAGTCAAACAATTGGACCATCTACTTGTGAGTCAGTCGCTGCGGTCTATGGTGGAGGATGTGAAGGTGTACACCAGAGCTGATGTTCTGTCTGACCACAAACTTGTTGTCAGTCGACTTAAACTACACCTCTCAGTCCGGCGCCTGCCCAAGCGAATTCCTCGCAGAGACTTCTCATCTCTGTCGTCTGATCACGGGTCAGCTGCGTTCAATATATCGGTCTCAAACCGTTTCCAAGCACTCGGTCAGATCTCTGATAATATTGATACGTCGTGGACGGCAATCAAGGATGTCATCATCTCTTCCATAAAGGAACACTGCCCAGTGAAAACGACCATCCGTAATCCTTGGATCACTGCTGACACACTACAGCTTATCGAGGAAAGGCGCTCCGAGCAGGATCACAAACGCCGAAACTTTCTACGTAAACATATAAGGGTCTCCCTTAAAAATGACAGAGCTGAATCGATAGCTAAGCAAGCGTCCTCCATGCAAACGGCGTCAGATCGCGGAGACCTTAAAACCCTATCTCAAACTATTTCCAGGCTGAGTGGCAATAGTGACAGTGTCACTCCTGCAGCCGTCACTGGCGCGAATGGTGAAGTCCTCACCTCAACCGATGACCGACTGCAGCGCTGGAGAGCCTACTTCTCCGATTTGTACAATCGTCCGAACCCAACTCAAACTGACCCTGACCTGGACGGAAATTTTCCTGAAGAATCTGAGCTTGTTTCGCAAGCTGCCCCGACGTTGGAGGAGGTCATCCGTGCTGTCCAATGCCTCAAAACCAGCAAATCGCCTGGCACCTGCGACATCCCAGCCGAAGCCTTCAAAGCATTAACTACAGATAATCTCCACACCATTGTGTTTCTTCTAAAATCTATTTGGCATCAGAAGAAAGTCCCGCAAGACTTCAAGGACGGCATCATTGTACCTTTGCACAAGTTAGGATCCAAACGGGACTGCGCAAATTACCGAGGAATTACACTGTTATCCATCGCTGGAAAAATCCTAACCGTGATTCTTCGTTCTAGGCTAGAGCCTCTGTATGAGTCCCTGCTCCGGGTGACCAGCAGGCCGGCTTCTTCGTCGTGGTCTGTGGATGTGTCGACCAAATATACATCCTTAGACGCTGCCTTGAAAAAAGGCGACTTCGTCACGGACAACCTACTGTAGTGGGCTCTTTTATTGACTTTGCCGCTGCTTTTGATAGCATCCACCGCGCATCCATGTGGGCAGTGCTCAGAAATATGGCGTGCCTCGTCTATTCATTGACACCTATCCGAGATATATAACGAGGGGGCTTCGTCTGTTATTCGTGTCGGGCAAGGATTAACGAGGCCGTTCCCGGTTCAATCTGGGGTC
>JASAND010032019.1:0-10696 GCA_030248195.1 Trissonchulus latispiculum | reverse complement strand
CAGAGAAAAAAAAACCCCACTTTTAAACTTGTATCAAAAAGTCGATTTTTTCAAAGTTCAGTTTTTCCGGACAAGTTTGGTATCATTCGAAAGCTCTTGGCCTGGAGATTTCAAAAATGTAAACTTTAGCTCTCAACTCCCTACCGTTAATTAGTTATGGCTAATTAACAGTTTCCCTAATCCGCAAAGTGCCTTTATAGCTCATATTATGAGGGGCGCTCCGCGCACCCTCATGATAGGGTGCGATGTAAGTAAATACGTAATCTTAGTATACAATTAGCTTGCATATATCAATTACAATGAACGGCCCGCTACACAAAAGCAAAAGCTATGAAGACATGGCTCAAAAGGTGGTGTATTACAAAACGTCCTGCGGCCGGGGGGGGGGTGGTCCATTAAGTCACAAAAACTGGATTCGAATGTTCGCGTTTTTTGGCGAAAAAAACTGCCAAAAATCATTAAAAATCATGAATCATGTTTTTGTTACGAGAAATATGGCAAAGCCGAATAACGTTTGCAATATTCAGGAAAAATGGTAAAATTTTGACCGCAGCCATCGACTCCAGCCACCCCCCCGCCAAATTAAAATAAGCCAGGTTGGGGCGGGTAATTGTTTTTACACAATACTTACAAAGCTCGATTTTTGCAGCGGACTTATGCAAAAATGGAACAAACGTTTAAGTTCAGCTTCAAAGTGTTAAAAATAATAAAAAGGTCCTGAAAACTCGGGAAACCGACCGGAGAAAAGTTATGAAAATCCATCCTCTAAACCCTATTTTTTTTCGGGAATTCTTTGGAACGCAGGGATAGCCTGAGGGGGGGATGCTGGAGAGAGGGTTTCAAGGTGGGGGGTTACCAAATCCTAAATTCTGGGAGAGGGGGAAGCTTTCTCCTCCTGTAAAAAAGCCAACACTCAGCCATTGGATCTGACGTCTAAAAATGTCGTAGACGTTAGGGATGGGCGCGGAAAAAAGGACTAGAAAAAAATGGAAAATACTCCTAGTTATTTTAACGATTTTAACAGCGAAATTTAATGTTTTCTGAACTGTTCCGGCGATTTAGCACTATTTACAACCTTTTCCGTGGGTCATAGTAGGTGGGGGTATGCTAAATCTGACCAAATTGTATATATGTGGGTTTTTTCGAAGCATCGGAAAAATGGAAAAAATATTCGAAACATGTTGTGAAAGCGAATTTATGAAATCAGAACATTAAGAAACTATCAAAAACACTGTTTAATGATATAATAAGACAATATTCATGAACTTGAGCAAATTCTGGAATTTAAGATTTTTTGCCATGGAATGTGTACAGTATATGGTTGCGTAACTCAGGATGAGTTAACAATTTCATCTAACAGTGGAATGTTCAGCCGAAAACTTGAAACATATGGTATTATTTACTCTACTAGGTGTGTTACCTACGAAAACCGCAGACCACGTCTAGCAGAACCGTCAAGGTATACAGTGAAGTCACCTATAAGTTTACTCTACAGTAGTGTCACTGAAGATTCCTGTAATCAATATTAGAACCCCTGTGGGAGCGCATGTGTACAGTGCACTACCCGGCGGGGCTATTAAATATAATGAAAACTGCATCTATGCATGCAGAAACATGAAATAACGCAACTTTTAGCACATTGAGAAATTTTGGGGTGATCGGAAAAAAAAGGAAAAAATGGAAAAAACCGGAAAAAGGTTTTTTTACATTGCTTGCCCCCTTCCCTCTGTTACTGAAGTAAAGAAGAAAAATATAGTATAGAAACCTTCACATTCCGCATAAATTAAGTATATAACAACAACAGCCAGACAGCCAGAAGCCAGTAGTGAGTAAAAAAAGACTAAAAAAAGGTAGGGAACCCAACACAACGTGTACGTACAACGTACAACATGGCAGTCTCACCCCCTCATTGGTAGTGCTACTAGTACGGTCCATACTACTCCCCAGATTTAAGTTCACCATGGGAAGGGGTATAGTAATCTACAAAAATAGGTACTACATACACAAATATACATTGTACTATAACCAGGGTATTTTACAGGAGAGGAAAGGGGGGGGCAGATTTTTCGGGGGCCCAAATATTTGCTTAAAATAGGCAGATTTTCAAAAATGTTTCGGCGTTACCGGAAATTTTTTCATAAAAATGGCTATTTTAAGACTAAATCCAAGCATGTTTGAGAACGTTCTAAGTTTCTGCGCGAAAATTACGCCAAATGTCAATTTTTGGTTCATTTTTGCAATGCCCCCGGGAAAACTCCCTATAAAATACCCCTGATAACTAAGACAAAAATTTCATCACTACACGGCCAACCGAGATTCCATGTACACACATTTTTTGCGATGTTGTGCACAGGCCAATATTATTTCGAAATTGTCACCAACCAAAATTTACTACGAAAAACCACACCCACTTTTTTGGGGGAGGGAAAGCTTTTAGGGCTTATAACCACTCCAACATACGGTAAGGCCCAAGAATTCAATTAGTGAAACACAGTGTGCACACAGTGTGCACACAGAGGTAGGTATTACACCACGGAAAAATTCCCAAAAAAATTGACCCCCTCCCTCCCCAATTTAGGATGAAGATGTACTCCCCCCCTCCAAAAGCCAGCCTTAACTTACATCTTGTATGGTGTTCATAACCACATGCTGTACTGAATCCTCTAGTGTCATAATACGTCCAATGAATTCTAGAAAAAGCCCCAAAACACAACAGCATACAGTACATAGGCAGGGTATTTTTACAGGTGGGGGGCGGGGGCCGGGGGCCCCCCCGAAATTGACCTTCCCCCCCCCGAAAATGCCTTCCCCTCCCCGAAATCGCCCCCTCCCGGGATTTTTGCTTCCCCCCCCCGGGATTTTTTGGAGGCCCAAATTTTTGCCAAAAATAGGCCAATTTTCAAAAACTTTCCGGCTTCGCCGGAGATTTTTTCGAAAAAACTAGCTATTTTTAGCTTAAATCGTGGCATTTTTGAGAACTTTTTGCGTTTCACCATGCAAAATACGCCAAAAAATACCAATTTTTGGCTCATTTTTGCAAAAAAATCTTCCCCCCCCCCCCCGAAAATTTCTTCCCCCCCCCCCCCAAGACCCTCCCCCCGAAAAAAATGCCTAAAAAATACCCTGACATAGGTATAGGTATCCTCCCCGTAACACACAGATATGTAATACAATCATGACATCAAATCACTTTTGTTAGGAAAGGCTGGCCCCTGTAGGATATTTTAACCCTAACACCAACCTTTTTCACAAAAAAAGCAGAACACAACTTCTCACTGGAAAGTAATAAATTATATATAATTAACGATAATAAACTTCTGGCATTGAGTAGCAAAGTTGCAGCTTGAAGGCACTTTATCTGACTTTACTTTAGTGGAGGCTGGACCCCCCCAATCGGCCCCACCCTCACTTTTTCGCCTAAACTAAACCCAGATTATTGTGTTCATTGTGTTCAAAAAAGTGTATTACAGTATTAATTATTAAGTCTGCATACGTATATACCTTCTTTCCGGTCACAATTAACCACAATGCCTAGGACCAGTTGCATCAACCGATTTAGATCACGTTTACTGGCTGATTCCGCTGAAAACAAAAAACAAAATCATAAAATTAGGAAAGCATTTTTGTTCCCTAAGGAAACCCCCCATATTGTTTCTAAACAAAAAACAAATTTTAGAAAAACGTTTTCCCACTCATTTCAAAACACCAGAAAAATTTTCCCATCCTAGCCCGTTTGTCTTGCGTGCTAAAAGCAGTATAGTCTTATTGGCACAATAACCATCGATCGATATATACGTAAAATTCGTACCAATTGCATTGAGATCAGGCATAGGCATGGCTGAGACATTGATATGAAGTTGCTACAAAATGCAAAATATGCAAACCAACCAATAAAACGCAAAATTATTAACCAAAGCTTTCAAAACCTTCCGTTTCAGCAGTTTAAAAAAACCACTGTAACAAATTCACACTCACAGGCGCATGCAGACGCTTACATACGCTCGTCTCTCTGCAACTACGAAATCACTACTAAGTAACCAGAAATGACCATTACGTATATATACGTAACTCTTGAAGAGCGAACTTCTACAATTGGCACTTGGAGGAGGGTTCCTCAGTTTTGGGCTTCCCCCTCAGGTTTTTGTTCACCCACCTTCGCTAACCATGAAATTTCCAGAGACGGCCAAATTTTAAGCATTTTTCGGAAAACTTTTCCGAGAAAAGGTTATACGGCTTCGGCGCAATCTTTTGATCTAAAGCCGTCTATTTTGGTATATATTGCGCAAACATTTGAGCGCTTTTTTCATTTGATATAGCAATTTAAGGTCGTGCTCCCCTTACGTGCAGATTTAGTTGCAGAAAGTGCAATTATTGCCCGATTTCATTTAAATTTTCAGAAAACACATCGGAAATGATAATACACGTCCTGTAAAAACGCCAGCTTCATAACGTTCAGGTACAGTGAGAAACGTAAATTTGACGTTCTGGAACTATATATAGAAAATTATGCCCTGCGACTATAATTATTTTAAAGCTTATTATATGCTCTACATGCTTTGTGCATTAGTCTCTGCTGTTATCGTTTGATCGGATTTTTGATTTTTGCTCTTGGTTATTTTTGACGCGATCTTGCCGATAGGTTTTGTCTTGGCCTGTACCCGCAGTGTAGACAAATTTTGGCCTGCAAAAGTTGGGTCCGGACCCCCTTTTCCGGTTGGACCTGCTCCTTTTTAAAGTCTGGGGTTTTTAGACAAAAATGAGTGGAGAGGTCCAAAAGTGGGGGTGGGTGGATTTTTTCTAGCAGTTTGCCAAAAATAGCGTTATTTTTCTATCATGCACCGCAAAAGTTGATTTGAACCCCAAAATTAAGATTTATATATATATAGTATTGAAAATGGCAAAAACTGAGTAAAAATCTCTTGAATGTTTGAAAATTTGGCCTTCCGAGCGATGTTTTCAGTACAAGTAAATTTGGTAGCAAAAGGGGAACCCGTTTTTTTGGGAGGGCAGGGTGTTTAAGGGGGGCCCATCCCCCCACCCCCCAATTAGATTAAGCCCTGATGGCATTGGCCTGGGTTGTCATTCATCAATTTAAATAGATTTATTTTTGTCCTTAGAGACGAGAAAGTGTTCACTAAACAATGGCAGTCGCGATTTAATGGAGACGTAGACGGTTCCAGCAATTGGAGGGTTAAGGTAGTTTTGTAACAATCTCTGTATTTGTGCATGTATGATAGGGAATTCTCTGCGCAGACATAGCTTTCCAAGTTTGATATATGGAGTGTCAAAGGTTGACGTTGGAGCACTACAATTTTGAGGCCGAAGAAAGGTTGGGGAGGGGGAGGGTAAGCAAGACACCAGTTTAAGTTTTTATAGTATATATTTTGCTTTTGCAATCATTGTTGTTTGTCTGTTTCAGGTTGTAAATTTGAAGCGATTGTTGAAAGGAATTGTTGATTATTATGCAGAGGTATAAAATTAATTACTTATTAATTAATATTATTAATAATCTGATCTAACTACGATTTTAGGCGAGTTTTCCTGCACCCAAAAATAGTGGGCACTGTCCCTTTCCCGTACTAGTAGCGGAGAAGGTATATATAGTAAAGTCAGGGGCAGCTAAAGTCTTCTAAAGTTGGCTAAGCATAGTGACTTTGCTTGCTTTAAGGTCGCACTTCCCTTACATTCAGTCAACTTTGGAAAGCTATAACTTACTCAATATTGAGAGCTATGAATTAAGCCACATATCAAAATGAAGCTCTACATCTTCTGCATCGATTGGTATCATTGAAACGTGTCTACCTAGTTTATATTGGTTGCAAACTTACCAAACGTAGCCACAATTTTTGACCAAAATTTTTTCTGAACAATTTTTTAGAAACAAGAAAATGGCCGTATCCAATGTGTTTCTGAGATAATTTGCCAGGGACGGTTTTTTGATTTTGTCAAAATATCGTTTCAGTATACAGAAATTGAGCATTTTCGGAAAATTTGGCATTTTATCCAACTTTGAAAAATCATTGCTCTTGATTGGAGGTTAATAAAGAGAAAAATAAAAAACCGTCACGGGCAAATTATCCAAACATACTATGTTGAATATATCTTTTAGATTCACCCATTGGTTGTGGAGCAATCTTCGGTCAAAAAATGTTGGCCGCAATTTGACAAAATCAGTTATTCGCCCAGAACTTTAGGCTCATTCAGTGTACAGGGCTCTAATTAACCTAATTTGTGCCTCTTTAGAAGCTCTTTAAGTTGAATATAAATTTGTCTACACTTGCGGTGTACACTGGCTCCAATTTGACAAAACCTATTTTCAGCAAGATCGCGTCAAAAATAACCAATTTTTGAGCAAAAATTTTTCAAAAATTCACTGATCAAAAACGATAACAGCTAGAGACTAATGTCTAAAAGCAAAGTTGTAGAGCATATAATAAGCTTTAAAATAATTATAGTCGCAGGGCATAATTTTCTATATATAGTTCCAGAACGTCAAATTTACGTTTCTCACTGTACCTGAACGTTATGAAGCTGGCGTTTTTACAGGACGTGTATTATCATTTCCGATGTGTTTTCTGAAAATTTAAATGAAATCGGGCAATAATTGCACTTTCTGCAACTAAATCTGCACGTAAGGGGAGCACGACCTTAAATTGCTATATCAAATGAAAAAAGCGCTCAAATGTTTGCGCAATATATACCAAAATAGACGGCTTTAGATCAAAAGATTGCGCCGAAGCCGTATAACCTTTTCTCGGAAAAGTTTTCCGCAAAATGCTTAAAATTTGGCCGTCTCTGGAAATTTCATGGTTAGCGAAGGTGGGTGAACAAAAACCTGAGGGGGAAGCCCAAAAGTGAGGAACCCTCCTCCAAGTGCCAATTGTAGAAGTTCGCTCTTTAAGAGTTACGTATATACGTAATGTCATTTCTGGTTACTTAGTAGTGATTTCGTAGTTGCAGAGAGACGAGCGTATGTAAGCGTCTGCATGCGCCTGTGAGTGTGAATTTGTTACAGTGGTTTTTTTAAACTGCTGAAACGGAAGGTTTTGAAAGCTTTGGTTAATAATTTTGCGTTTTATTGGTGGTTGGTTTGCATATTTTGCATTTTGTAGCAACTTCATATCAATGTCTCAGCCATGCCTATGCCTGATCTCAATGCAATTGGTACGAATTTTACGTATATATCGATCGATGGTTATTGTGCCAATAAGACTATTCTGCTTTTAGCACGCAAGACAAACGGGCTAGGATGGGAAAATTTTTCTGGTGTTTTGAAATGAGTGGGAAAACGTTTTTCTAAAATTTGTTTTTTGTTTAGAAACAATATGGGGGGTTTCCTTAGGGAACAAAAATGCTTTCCTAATTTTATGATTTTGTTTTTTGTTTTCAGCGGAATCAGCCAGTAAACGTGATCTAAATCGGTTGATGCAACTGGTCCTAGGCATTGTGGTTAATTGTGACCGGAAAGAAGGTATATACGTATGCAGACTTAATAATTAATACTGTAATACACTTTTTTTGAACACAATGAACACAATAATCTGGGTTTAGTTTAGGCGAAAAAAGTGAGGGTGGGGCCGATTGGGGGGGTCCAGCCTCCACTAAAGTAAAGCCAGATAAAGTGCCTTCAAGCTGCAACTTTGCTACTCAATGCCAGAAGTTTATAATCGTTAATTATATATAATTTATTACTTTCCAGTGAGAAGTTGTGTTCTGCTTTTTTTGTGAAAAAGGTTGGTGTTAGGGTTAAAATATCCTACATAATTATGAATTACACCTATACCTATGTCAGGGTATTTTTTAGGCATTTTTTTCGGGGGGGAGGGCTTCCCGGGGGGGGGGAAGAAATTTTCGGGGGGGGGGGAAGATTTTTTTGCAAAAATGAGCCAAAAATTGGTATTTTTTGGCGTATTTTGCATGGTGAAACGCAAAAAGTTCTCAAAAATGCCACGATTTAAGCTAAAAATAGCTATTTTTTCGAAAAAAATCTCCGGCGAAGCCGGAAATTTTTTGAAAATTGGCCTATTTTTGGCAAAAATTTGGGCCTCCAAAAAATCCCGGGGGGGGGGAAGCAAAAATCCCGGGAGGGGGCGATTTCGGGGGGGAAAGGCATTTTCGGGGGGGGAAGGTCAATTTCGGGGGGGGGGGGCCCGGCCCCCGCCCCCCACCTGTAAAAATACCCTGCCTATGTACTGTATGCTGTTGTGTTTTGGGGCTTTTTCTAGAATTCATTGGACGTATTATGACACTAGAGGATTCAGTACAGCATGTGGTTATGAACACCATACAAGATGTAAGTTAAGGCTGGCTTTTGGAGGGGGGGAGTACATCTTCATCCTAAATTGGGGAGGGAGGGGGTCAATTTTTTTGGGAATTTTTCCGTGGTGTAATACCTACCTCTGTGTGCACACTGTGTTTCACTAATTGAATTCTTGGGCCTTACCGTATGTTGGAGTGGTTATAAGCCCTAAAAGCTTTCCCTCCCCCAAAAAAGTGGGTGTGGTTTTTCGTAGTAAATTTTGGTTGGTGACAATTTCGAAATAATATTGGCCTGTGCACAACATCGCAAAAAAATGTGTGTACATGGAATCTGGGTTGGCCGTGTAGTGATGAAATTTTTGTCTTAGTTATCAGGGGTATTTTATAGGGAGTTTTCCCGGGGGCATTGCAAAATGAACCAAAAATTGACATTTGGCGTAATTTTCGCGCAGAAACTTAGAACGTTCTCAAACATGCTTGGATTTAGTCTTAAAATAGCCATTTTTATGAAAATATTTCCGGTGACGCCGAAACATTTTTGAAAATCTGCCTATTTTAAGCAAATATTTGCCAAATTTAGCAAATATTAGCCCCCGAAAAATCTGCCTTCCCCCCCTTTCCTCTCCTGTAAAATACCCTGGTTATAGTACAATGTATATTTGTGTATGTAGTACCTATTTTTGTAGATTACTATACCCCTTCCCATGGTGAACCTAAATCTGGGGAGTAGTATGGACCGTACTAGTAGCACTACCACTGAGGGGGTGAGACTGCCATGTTGTACGTTGTACGTACACGTTGTGTTGGGTTCCCTACCTTTTTTTAGTCTTTTTCCTTACTCACTACTGGCTTCTGGCTGTCTGGCTGTTGTTGTTATATACTTAATTTATGCGGAATGTGAAGGTTTCTATACTATATTTTTTCTTCTTTACTTCAGTAACAGAGAGGGAGGGGGCAAGCAATGTAAAAAAACCTTTTTCCGGTTTTTTCCATTTTTTCCTTTTTTTTCCGATCACCCCAAAATTTCTCAATGTGCTAAAAGTTGCGTTATTTCATGTTTCTGCATGCATAGATGCAGTTTTCATTATATTTAATAGCCCCGCCGGGTAGTGCACTGTACACATGCGCTCCCACAGGGGTTCTAATATTGATTACAGGAATCTTCAGCAGACACTACTGTAGAGTAAACTTACAGGTGACTTCTGTATACCTTGACGGTTCTGCTAGACGTGGTCTGCGGTTTTCGTAGGTAACACACCTAGTAGAGTAAATAATACCATATGTTTCAAGTTTTCGGCTGAACATTCCACTGTTAGATGAAATTGTTAACTCATCCTGAGTTACGCAACCATATACTGTACACATTCCATGGCAAAAAATCTTAAATTCCAGAATTTGCTCAAGTTCATGAATATTGTCTTATTATATCATTAAACAGTGTTTTTGATAGTTTCTTAATGTTCTGATTTCATAAATTCGCTTTCACAACATGTTTCGAATATTTTTTCCATTTTTCCGATGCTTCGAAAAAACCCACATATATACAATTTGGTCAGATTTAGCATACCCCCACCTACTATGACCCACGGAAAAGGTTGTAAATAGTGCTAAATCGCCGGAACAGTTCAGAAAACATTAAATTTCGCTGTTAAAATCGTTAAAATAACTAGGAGTATTTTCCATTTTTTTCTAGTCCTTTTTTCCGCGCCCATCCCTAACGTCTACGACATTTTTAGACGTCAGATCCAATGGCTGAGTGTTGGCTTTTTTACAGGAGGAGAAAGCTTCCCCCTCTCCCAGAATTTAGGATTTGGTAACCCCCACCTTGAAACCCTCTCTCCAGCATCCCCCCCTCAGGCTATCCCTGCGTTCCAAAGAATTCCCGAAAAAAAATAGGGTTTAGAGGATGGATTTTCATAACTTTTCTCCGGTCGGTTTCCCGAGTTTTCAGGACCTTTTTATTATTTTTAACACTTTGAAGCTGAACTTAAACGTTTGTTCCATTTTTGCATAAGTCCGCTGCAAAAATCGAGCTTTGTAAGTATTGTGTAAAAACAATTACCCGCCCCTTTCCTGGCTTATTTTTATTTGAGGGGGGGTGGCTGGGTGGGTGGCTGCGGTCAAAATTTTACCATTTTTTCCTGAATATTGCAAACGTTATTCGGCTTTGCCATATTTCTGCTCAAAACATGATTCATGATTTTTAATGATTTTTGGCAGTTTTTTTCGCAAAAAACGCGAACATTCGAATCCAGTTTTTGTGACTTAATGGACCACCCCCCCCCCTGCCTCAGGACGTTTTGTAATACACAACCTTTTGAGCCATGTCTTCATAGCTTTTGCTTTTGTGTAGCGGGCCGTTCATTGTAATTGATATATGCAAGCTAATTGTATACTAAGATTACGTATTTACTTGCTATCGCACCTCCTATCATGA